>BGPR01004342.1:0-88491 GCA_013235015.1 Araneus ventricosus | reverse complement strand
CTAAATTAATGCAAGAAATATTCTGTGAAATGTAATTTAAATCTTTTATTATAAAATGCTTCACAATGAAATTCAGTTCTTGTCATTACTAAGTAAAATAATATATCTATGATATATATTAATTTTTTGCTTGTAGAGTGGTAAAAATATTTTGTGCGTTATATAATTTTTTAAATATTTTTATAATATATAAAAATTATTTTTAATTCATGGGAAAGACTAAGAGTTAAAAAAAAATTGATATAATTATGGTAGATTCCGAAATCACGATAAATTGGTAAGAGCTATTATTATTTTTTAAATTTCAATTTTTTTTTCTTAGCTTGAATGCTGTTTAGATCATGAAACTAATATCAATACATATGCCACCCTAGAAACATTCCGCCAATTAAGGCCGATGAGAGCAGGTCATTTGAGTAATGTAATACAAAATGTTTATTACAAAAACTGTTTTTGTAATAAACTCTAAAAATCTCGTATGAAAATAAAACTAAAAATGAAGTAAAGGCCAATTTAATATTTTTAGGCCATGCGATTCCACGGCATTCCTTCGCTGTGAAGAAGGCTGGACCTGTTGTGACGTTGTGTGAAACCTTCACCAATACAGACATAAGAAAAGAAACAGAATTTATCTGGAATGTCTATCTAGTTGCATAAAATAAAATTTAAAAAAATCTGGGAAATTTTACCAAATAAAGGAAGCAGCTTAAAAATAAGATTTTTGAAATTTTAATAAAGTAGTTAGATATTTCGCCTGGTAGATATTTTTTTTAACATTAAAAATATTTGCAATGTTAAAACATATATAATAAATAATTTTGCGATCAATACAAATGGCTCTCAAGACGATTAAAAAGCGAAAGAATTTCGTTAATATAATATAAATGTTATATGAATGCCATTAAATCTTAAAATAATCTTAATTTTAAGACTAAAATTGCCAAAGTTTTCACAAAAATAATACGGGAATTCAATTTCATGAAAGGCTTTTCACAGAAATATTCCAAAATATTTAAATAGCTAATTTTTAAGCGTAATATATAAGGTTAATGCTTTTCATCGTATGAATTATGTTTTATATTATTTGTTATTTATGAAAAACTCTTTGTGATAAGTTTGCATAATTTTACCGTCCTTGCAGCTGTAACTGAAGACAGTGCTTGAAAGGTTGTCACTGGAGCAACCTAACTAACTTTAAATTTTCAAATCGCGTCCCGCACTGTTCCAAAATTCTCGCATTTTTGGTGTGTTTATGTAAACTACTAAATCAGAAATAAATGTTGAAATCGATTTGAAATGCTTTTGAAGACATTCAGCGTTTATTTCTTAAACAGTTCAAATGTCTTTTAGATTGAATATCCGCCCACTTAAATACGATAAATTTTTAATAAAAATTTCGAATTAATTATCGATTAAATTTTTATTAATTGACATCTGGGCTAGGAAAAGTCATTTTAGTCTTCCAATAGGTTTTTTTCGAATCAGATATTTATTTTTGCCTCATTGAAGCAAAAAGTGAAAATTCTTCACCGACATATATATTACAAAATAAAATAAATGAAAATGTCAGGGCTAATTTTTAGAAATTTTAGAGAAGATAGAGTACAGAAATGATTTAAGGTAGTCTCAAGGTATGCACATTTTTTAAATTCACTTTAAATTAGAAAATTTAGTGGAAAAAAAGCACGTTTAAAATATAGCATAAAAATATGGAAAATATTAAAATAATCTGATAAATATGGAGTCATTTGCCTTGCCTGTTATCAGACATAATGAAAAATCTAAAATCAGGCAGATAAAGAGCAATGTAAGACTTTACAGATCGAAATTCAAAGGCTCACTGACTCAGTGTTTGAAAGACATTCCCCAACTTTAACCTTCGTGAGCCCTCCAAAGACTGCGAGTTTATACAAAACAATTTATGGCTTTCAGGGTTCCAAACGGTTCTCTACCTACCCCCAAAGAAAATAAACCCATTTTCCGACCTCGAAATTTCGATTTTTGTCGCGCTACAAACCGAAACTGGACCACTGTGCGATCCGATTTACAGCGTAGTCGAAATTAAACTTCCCGAAATCAGAGGGCCGTACAGGGCGTTGTATGGGTCATAATGACATGAAATTTGGACGACAAACACTAAAGATCATGCGCTCGAGATTTATTGAAAGAAAAAAAAATAGTACAAGAAGTCGCCGATAGGTGGCACTGCAGCGCAACAAAACGTTCTACATAATTCCTATATGAGTCCCGTGGTTCTCCACAACCCTTTCCATTCGCAAAACAGTGTGTTCCACAGCAGAACGCAATAAATCCTCATTGATTCCACGAACATGCCGAATAATGCTGTCTTTCAGATGTGACAATGTTCCGGGTTGTTTTCGGTAGACCTGATCCTTTATGAATCCCCATAACCAGAAGACGCACGGGGTGAGATCAGGCGAGTGAGGAGGCCAAGATGTTGGAAAATCACGACTGATCACCCGTTCGTCGGTGAAAGTTTTCCGTAACACCTGCTTAACACTACGATGAATATGGGCAGGTGCACCGTCATGCATACAAATTGTATCCTGGAGGCGGTTACATTATGTTGCTGCAGTTCTGGGATCACAATTTGATCTCACTTAGTGCAACTTCTGGTTATGGGGATTTATAAAGGACTAGGTCTACCGTGAACACCCGTAACATTTTCACATCTGAAAGACAATATTATTCGATATGTTCGTGGAATCAATGAGGATTTATTGCGTTCCACTGTGGAATACACTGTTTTGCGAATGGAAAGGGTTGTGGAGAACCACGGGACTCGTATAGAAATTATGTAGAGCGTTATGTCGAGCGAGATAGATGAACTTCCTTTTCATGAATTCTGTACAATTTTTGGTGTAAATAATGCATATAAAATATGATCCATTTAACTCTTTGAGTGTTCTCAAACAGGACATAATTCCAAGAATAGTTTTATAAGACTCTGAGAGGTATAATCCTCCAACACCGATATCCAATTTTTTTCAAACAAGAAATATAAATTATGACACGAATATCCCTCATCAATAAACTCTTTTAGCATGCACGAATTTCCCGTAATTTTAATAGCGAAGAAACTACACTGGTTTCTCCTTGTTTAATTTGATGGAATGTGAAATATTCCGCGAGTCTATTTCTTTCGATTTTGAGTTCATCAAATATCAAATATTAATAAAAAATTTAGAGTTAAAGACAGATAATTTTCATTTATGGTACAGTCCAAATAAAACACAAAAATTAAATTATAGACAAGTATAAATAATTTTTTAATATCAAACCTCTATAAGAATTTATAAATAATCAAATAATCCAAGAAGGATTTATGCAAGAAAGTCAGCTGAAAACAACATCACGGTAGAAAAATGAATGAATTTAAATTGATTATCATGTATGACAACACTTGAAGTGGCAAATATTAACCATGGATAGACTGTCAACAGCATCAGGTCATTCTTATGAAGAAATACAGGATGGGCACAAACAAGTTAGGAGAAAAGAATGTTTTATGATGCGGAGTTATACATCCACACATGAGAGAACATATGATAATAAGATAGTAGGGTTGCATTTTTGAAAAATGTCCCATCAGTAAATCAATTCCCAACTATGTTTGTGAGAATGCTTTCCTAGATTAAATCAAAAGGGCAGGCAGTGTCTTTTCAAAACACTCTGCCAGTATTCTCTAACTTCGTTACACTTGCCCAGTGGGATAAGTTTCGTAGAACCACAGATGCCATTTCGCATTTTTAGCATTGATATGAGTCTTTATTGCACTAGAACATAGAAAGAACGACGAGCAACTGCAAGCTACTTCTCTATCAGATGTGGGCATCAAACAACTATGACTATACTAATCTTCTACTGAACTGGTACATTACAATTAATATTCCGAAGAGCACACAGTTATGAAACTAGCCAACAAATTTGTGCCCATCCTGTATGTACAAAGCAAATCTTAAATCTGTACTACAAAGGTAAACTATCTCAAGTCCAATTTTTCTGACTTGCATGTTTGTATTGTGTTGCACAATATTCCGACAGCATCTTCAGATTGGCAAAGTGTAGTTGCTGAAGGTCGAAAAGAAAAAAAGATATCTACTCTCAAAAAATAAATTGTACATTGTGCTATGGAACTTCTTTTGACTCTTGAACAAATTTAAAATTGTAATTTAAGAAAGTTTACCTCTCACGCACAGAGATCATATGAATAAAATACAAATAAAAAAGTAAAGTATACCACGGAAATATAATTAGGTGCAAGGAACAAAATTCCTAGTAAAAATGAAGTTAAACATGGAAGTATAAACACCATAAGGGAAAAACAAATCTTGCTTTCATAATTTGATCAAGCACTTTTATGAAATGAACAGCCCTTTCACGTTAAAAATTAGTTAATCTATAAGCTGATCTTTGGAGTGATAATTTGCTTGTCAATAGGAGAGAAAAGCTCTGCTGCTTCCATATTTCTGTATAAGATTTAAATTGTCTATTGCACTGGGTCATACTAATGAGGATATTTTTACGCAAAAAATAAAAATATAGATGTTAATGTATAAAAAATTATTCTGAACACAAATTATCCCTCTAAAAAATTTCCTTCCTGTAGCGAAGAAAATTCTTCATTTTTACAAGTTCCGTCGTGCACATAATTATCAGACTTCTCTTTGTCGTGAATGGACAGATGTCCATTTAAACGAGACCTTCGGGTAAAAGCTTTACCACAAGTGTCACATTTATGAGGCTTCTCTTTCGTGTGAGTAATTAAATGCTGTTGCAAAAGGCCTTTTTGCCTAAATGTTTTCAAGCATATTTCACATGAATAAGGCTTCTCATTTGTATGAATAAATGAATGGGATTTCAAACTAATTTTATGAGCCAATGCTTTACCGCAAATTTCACAAGTGTACGGTTTTTCTTTTGTATGAACACGCAAATGTGTTTTTAAACTACTCCTTTGAGTGAATAATTTACCGCAAACTTCACAGCTGTATGGTTTTTCTTCAGAATGAGTGAGTAAGTGCGATTTTAATCCACTGCTTTGAGCGAATGCTTTATCGCACACTTCACAAACATAAGGTTTGTCTTTTGAGTGAACACGTAAATGTGTCTTTAAATTACTTCCCTGAGTGAAAGCTTTACCGCAGACTTCACAAGCGTAAGATTTTTCAGAATGAATGAGTAAATGGGATTTTAAACAACGACTTTGAGTAAATGCTTTACCACACACTTCACAAGCATAAGGTTTTTCTTTCGTATGAGACAGAACATGTGATTGCAAAGTCGTTTCAAGTCTGAATACTCTCCCGCAGACGTCACAATTAAATTGTTTCTCCTTTGTATGAATAAGTAAATGGTGCATTAAATTTCTTCTTTGAAGGAATGCTCCTTCACATTCTTCGCTCATACTCTCTTTTCCTTTCGAAAACATCCTCACAATTGAATTCTTCATCAAAACACCTTTCTCTCGAAACTCCTTGACAGATATTTCCTCACTTGATTGACCTACAAATTGTCCAGTTGATATGTGTGTTTCCATATAGTCTTTTTCACTTTTCTCGCTTGAATAATTGTCCGCTGTAGCATGCCTATTTTCGGATCCATCTTCTTCCATGCTCTCACTGCTAAACCGACAACACCGTGAACAAGTAGACAGGATTTCTCGTCTGAGTAATTTACAGTTTCATGTACTCAGCAGAGTCACTAACAGAACCTGCTACACAAGCAGAGAGCACAAGTCTGTTTCATCTATACACTTGATTTCTTGCATTTAGTTGTGAGCAATTGCACGCAAATGACGATTCAAAAATAAGGATTCAGAAAAACCAGCATCAAGCTTACAGTATTCATAAAATGAAGACGCAAAACTTTTCAAGGAACTTAGCGGATTTTATTTACTATTTTGAAACATCACAAATAGACAGCACGGTCTGCATAACTTCCATGTGCACTTACTTAGACGAAAGCTCTAAGTCTGAAAAAGCACAATTAATTTTAGGGACCGCTAACACATTGTTTCTTAGCACAATAAAAACACCGCATATTTCCTTTGTCATTTAAGAATTCCTGGATTGTCCAGCAAACGTGTTTCAAAGTTTATATATAGAGAAGCTCCTCAAATAACATCAACATATTAATAGCTCCAGATGTGTATGAAGTAGTTATAGCCATCAAAAGAAACAGATGTGAAGAAGTAGTTATAGCCATCAAAAGAAACAGATGTGAAGAAGTAGTAATAGCCAAATCAATTACAAGATCCCTAATCCCTCAGTGCGTCCATCACAAAATTCTTTTCTCTTTTCATTTATATATTGTAAACAAGGTGGTGAAAACCATCAAATGCCATTTCTAGAAAAAAAAAATTAAAGGAAAAATATTTTAATAGAGCTATGTATATTGTATAATGCAGATATGTTATACACACATTTATGTACAGCAGAAAATTCAAGAAATGGTAAATTTATTTTGGAAAATTTCATATAACTTTCTGTAGGAAACCGTGAAGCAATTAATAATCCATGTCTTTAAAACTTGCAAATCAGGAAATTATGAAAATGTTCAAAACACATAAATGCGTAATCAGAGAATTTCATCATTGTGGATTCTCCTGAAATTTGAATGTCTTAATTTTCTGAATTACTATTGATTCAAATCATAACGGATGATTCAGCTAAATGTGCATATGAAGACAAATCAGAGGCATACAGAGAATGCAGGGAGGGAAATGCCATCTTTATGCAAAATCCTCAGGCGGCAATGCGTTTACAGCAATTTTTTATAATATGGTGCGGAATACTCTAATCGCATATGAACGACATTCTTGCATAGGTGTAATAACATGCAAATATAAAACACATTGTATATCCCATTAACCATCGAACTGCTTAAGCTGCATTTTCGCAAGCTATGGCATTTACTCAGTATTATTACACCGTTGAATGGTATTATACTAATAAAGACTTGTATATAAATAACAGTTCGCTTGGTTCAATGGTATTTGAACATGTTCGTGAACGTTGAATTTAAATAGTGATTTTAAAAAATAGGCAGTCAGAGATTTAAGATAATGTTCGGGACCCTGTGGACTTACGAGCAAGCACTCTAGCGCTTCTTATTTGCTGCTTTCAGCCTTTATGAGAATTATTATGTAACTATGAATTTACGCAAGTCGCTTATTACGTAACTTGGCGGATGACTGTTCATATTTCTCTTGATCATTCTTTAGTTTCAGTTCATCTAATTCTGAAGTAATTGATTTCAATAAAAAATAAAGCACTACTTTATTTCGTTGATGCTTATAACGCAGAGTTTTCCAACCCATGACGAAGCATTTACGGGTAAGTAAAAGTAATGTTGGAAAATGTAACCAGCCGGGAGTGGCATCCCCTAATATTTCTCGTATATTTCCCCAAAAAGGTGCTGTTTCCCCTCCCCCCCGTGGATAAAAAAAAATTGAACCTACTGTAACCCAGAATCCAATGACTATCAGAAGGTTTTTCATTGTAGATTATAATGATTGAAAAATATTTAGGTAAAAATTCAAATTCAAAGAGATGCGTACTGATTAAAACGCATCTATCACACACTGCTAGGTTCCACTCATGTCGGCTCAAGGACAAAGTGACGTAATTCGCTGAATAGCTTCCGTGTGCACAGAGATTGCTACCAATATGCATGAAGAATCGGATTACAAAAATTAATTATGCAATCTGAACGCCTTGTTTTAACCGATTGACACAAAAATTGGACGCAAATCTACAATCAAGGTAAGAAGGCCACATATCAAATTTCATTTATCTAAGTAATTTTGTTAAGAAGTTATTGCGATTTAAAATATGAGATTATACAGACCAACAGACAATCAACCCTTCGACGGATTTGGTTCAAAATTTGATACGGACCTACATTCATGATAATAAAACTGTGTACCAAATTTTATTCATCTAGCTAATTCAAGTTTTTGAGTTATAGTGTTCACATGAACGCGGACATGCAGATTTCCCGTAGATGGAAAATTTGATAGAAATCTACAAATTATGTCTAAAGATCACATACCAAATTTCATCCCTGTATCTCTAATAGTTTTCGAGTTATCGTGTTCACAGACATACAGACACAAGGAGAGACATAATTCCAAAATTGTGTTATTTCGACTCAGAGAAATCTAAAATGTGGAGATTCGTCAAAATCTCGAGTTCGAATTTTTTGACGATTACAATACTTTCTCTTTGTATACTTCGTATACGAGAAAGTAAAAAGTAAGGGATTAAAACGAAAAAAGAAGTTACAATATTTTTTTAGTGTGAGAGCCGACCGGGTAACATTCGAAGAAGAGAACCACGGACTCAGTGTTAAAGAAATAAAAAATATTTAGTATCTTTTCAAGAACACTCGTCAGATGCGCATATTAATGAAAAATATCACAGTAAGCTTGACATAGTTCCAGACATGAGATTTATATGCAACTTCATCGGAATCTACTTTCTCAAAACTCAGCTCCATGAAACAAACTCAAGGATTGTATAGAAACTGTCTTCCATCTGAATAACTGGTTATCACGATGAGTTATTGTCAGGTTTCATCATAAGTTAATGCGAAGATTTTTCAACACTGTATTCGTCTGTTAGGACATGAATGCTATTTTCAAAAAAATGTAAAATCAAAAATAAATCCTACAAAAGCCGTAAAGTTAATTCGAGTCTTTTTACTGAAGCTAACCTGAGTCCTTAGCATTACTAACAAAAACGTCTTTGTTCGAAGGGACAGGTAGTAAAAAAAAAATATATCAAGGGGTGTAAAGAGGAAATAAGGTTGGGAACCAGTGCTATAAACAACAGGAGAGTTTTCCCTTTCTACTTTTCTTGTGTACCTATGAAGCGTTTTCTAATTGAGCTTCGTAGTGTAGTGAAAAGAATCGAGAATGCATTTTTGGCCTCTTCCCTTTGACCGATTGGGTCCAAAATTTGATATAAAATATTTTTTTGATGTCAAGAACACATATGTGGGGTCAAGGTGCGGTTGGTGTTGGCATGAGGTCCCAGCTACAGTTAGCACCACACTTCACATAATATTTGTCACTAGACTTAATTCCATCAGAAGGGTTAACTTCATGGTAACACAGAGCGATCAACACAGGAATAGAAATACAATTTTAGAACAATAACATATTTAATGGAACAACAGTTAAGTAAAAATATAAATTACATTACTACATCATATGACCACTCGTGTGGTGAGACGATAGCGAAAAAGTGAGAGAATGAGCAGGTGCAACATCGCCTTTAAATACTGCAGAGTTTCTTCGCCATTGGTCAAAAGATGACATCACCAAAAAGGGCGGGTTAGACACGCATGCAAATACAGCTAACAACACAGCTGGCGATGCTGCCACACATACCAAATTTCATTTATCCGGCTTCTTCCTTTTTTCGAGATATCGTGCTCACGCAGGCACAGACCGACAGACAGTCAATTAGTTATCAGATTTCGTCCAAAATTGAATTGTGATCTACAAGTCTAGAAATAAAATCACATGCCTTTATGCAGGAGGTTGTATTTAAAAGTGTAATTTATTTATGATAAGAGTGCTTTCTGCTTGCACACTGAAGTGCCAAAAGTCATGGTATAAGGTAAGGTTGCTTAAGTCGTACCCCTAAGGAAAAAAGTCTACAAATTGCAGGTTTTACTAAATGAAGAATAAAATTTTTCATTATTCACAACTTCTATGAATATTGCACCTATCTGTCACAAGAAAGTTCAAAATGCACACACTTTATCGAAAGAAATAGCTTAGTTTAGTTATGTTAACGTCCCGTTTTGAAGCAACACGAGGGCTATTTTGGGACAGACCTCGTAATTTTGGTCAGGTGACGAGGATCGAAGGAAATAAACAAATGTAAAGTAATAACAAGGGTACGACTATAGAAACCAGTTCTTAAGTCATACCACCTATGTCCCAAGTCGTACCTTGGAAGCAAATGAGATATCTAACAAAAACTAAAAAAATGAGAGGGATGAAATCCAGATGGTAGCAAACTTTGAAATTCGTCATCTTGGAAACTATTAAAGCTACAACAAAAATAAAAGCATAAGTTTAAAGGGAATTTTACGTTCTTTAATTTGTTGTATCATGTGTAGTTAAGAATTAAAGTTTTCAAGATATTCAAGAAAAACTAAAAAAGGGGGATGAAATCCAAGATGGCGACAAACTTTTGAGACCCCTTATCTCAGAAACTATTAAAGCTAGAATCAAAAATAAAAGCATGCATGTGTAACAAATGTTATGCTCTTTAATTTGTTAAAAGAATTGTAGTTTGAAAACTGAATAGTTTTCTAGATATTCAGGAAGTACAAAAAAAAGGGGGTGGGGGGTGGACGAAATCCAAGATGGCGCCGCGAGTTCACCCCCCAGGACCGGGAACTTTTAGTATGATCACCAGGAGTCCCTCACAAACATGTGTCCAATTTTCAAAACTATAGATTTAATTTTTTTACAACCCTTAGTTGACTGGACTAGAATACGAATATTGAAAATATTTTCATTCTTAATGATACCAAAGGAATACCATCGTGAAATTCGGCATAAATGTTGCTAATATAAGGTTAGATAAAAAATATTTTTTTAAAAAATAAAAAATTGGGTTTTCGAATTTTTAAAAAATTTAAATGAATTTTTTAGATAAAATTTTTAAAAAATAATTTGCTTATGTTATTATTTTATGAAAAACCATAAAATACTGAACAAAATGACACAGATTTCGGCACTCTAGCTAGGTAAAACAGTTCTTGAGTCACAATCGTTTAAAGATTATGAAATTTTCAAAATTCGTGAAATTAAATCCATAACTCAGACACAAATCGTTCAAATAATCTAAAAATTTGTGTTTTTTTTTTGTCTTGGAGGTAAGTACAACAAACAGGCAAAATATCATTACAATGTAAAGCATTCATGGCAAAAATCATCCTTTTTTTGGTTGATTTGACATGGAATTACCCAGCTAATCTATCTAGTAAACAAATGACACTTGGAAAAATCAAGAGTTAGAAGCAAATCAGTTGCAAGTCCATTACATTTCAAACACATAAACATGTAAGTGTACTTCATATGCAAATATAAGTGACATTCGGATGTCAATTCTTATCTCTATTACGAAAATTAATGATACATTAGTTCATCCATTAAAAATGAACTCGATAACCACTTAAAGCATCACCAAACAAAAAAGTCATTTGTTATAAATTCACACGTTTGATATAAATACATGGCAGGCCGCTTCTCCTGACGCATTGGTTCTGCTCGGAGGCAACATAGCATAGTGTCAGGCCTTTGATGAAATATTTCCGCCAATAATTAAATGATCGCTAATATTATTTAAAAAAATTATTCTGCATACAATTATCAATCTAAGACATAGCCCAATAAAAATTTTCCCAGCAATATCAGATTCATATACTTCCAACTACGAGGATTTCATTATCGGACTTTCTTCTTTTTGAATTTATTTTCTAAATCAATGGAATAGCTGCCTAATTAAACTTATTACCTTCGTAAGTAGATGTCCATTTAAATAATTTCTGACCATGAATGAATTATCAGATGCATCTCCCTGGGTGCATGCTTTATGGCAGACTTCATAAGAAAGAGATTATTGTTTTGTGCGAGTAAGTAAATGGCGTTTCAAAATGCATTTCATCTTAAATGCTTTCATGCATTGTTCACATGCATAAGGTTTCTCATCGGTGTAAGTAAGTAAGTAATAATAATATTTTAAATGTGCTTTTAAATACACATTTACCAAAGAATATTGAAGAATTACATATCAGTTTCACAGTGCATAGGTATATTTAATGAAGTTACTTATAATTTATCCTTGCAAAACCTGAAATTATGATGCAAGAACAATAATTTTCCAGGAGGGAGTCTGTTCCGTTTGGTTTCATACACTTATAATCAACTAGGGATGTAAAGAATATTCAGTACTAGACCTATTTGGCCTCCTCCGAATATTCTATCTGGCCAAATGATACAAAAATAATGGTCAGAATAAAATAAATAAAATGTTTTTAAAAAATATATTTAATAAAGAATATTACCAAATTACATTCCGGTACATTTATTATAAAAAAATTAATTTATTTTCCAATTTTAAATTGCATAGTACACAAGGTGTATTTAATGAAGCTGCATATCATTTATAGAAGTATGTTCCATATGGTTTCATATATATATTATCAGTTTCAGAAAATAAATGGTCCCTATATAATGGTCGCAGATGCTGAAAGATATTTTCTTGCCAAATTTGCAAACCTTGGAAATTTTTCTGCAATTTTTTCCACCAATTAAGTGGACACACCATTCTATGTATTAGAAGTTCATTATCAAAACAGTAATTTATTTCTAGTAATTTTAATTTATCCATTTAATTTTCTTCTATAATGTATTATCATGCAAACAATGATGCCTCTATTATTTCTTTCAAACAATCCCAAAATGAAGAAAGTTTCTCATTTCTTATTATTGGAATTAAGGTATTTAAAATATCAAATATGCATAAAAGCAAATATATTTTTTAAATATACAAATAATAAAAAATCAATTTTATTTAATCTGAATTTTTTTGATTTAAAATTTGACAATATTAAATCAAAAGTGAAATATTTTTAAAGATTTGGTATTCGGCCAAATCCCTATTTGTTACATCCCTAATTAGAACAAATTCCAAAATTCATTTATTGACGAATGAAAAAGAAAAACATTAATCTTACCAAAGCTCACTTTAAAAATAACGCCATAATATTTTTATTATTCAAACTTTAATATTCGATAATCTTGCTTTATATGTAAGAACTGAAACCATGAATAAACAAATATGATACATTCTATATTCAGTGTTATTAAAAAATGTACTGTATTAGTATATTTTTAAAAATTTACTGGTGGTCTACCCCCAGTACCCCAGGTTGTGGACCATTGTATCTCGGCCTTGCGGTACAATGATCCACTTTGTCACTAAAAAATAAATATTTAAAAAAAGGATGATTTAGAGTGAGTTTAATATAAACCTTAATATGTAGAGAAAATGTATGCATTTTTTTTCAAGTAAAAAAAAAAAAACAGTACTTTCGAGAGTAAACATTCAAAATTTACAAAAGTGGTCCATTGTACCCCGGTCTCCCCCCTGTTTCAAAAATACCTCTGGACAAAAGTTTGCCACAATCATCACATCAATTAATGTTGTTATAAATGGCAATTATTCCTAAAAATTTTCAATCGTATTTTATATCAATAAGGTTCCTCATTTCTATGAATAAATGAATAGGATCTCAAGCTACATTTACAAGAGAACAATTTATTACAACCTTCGAAAACCAAAGGTTTTTTTAGCATGAGTACCTAAATGGGATTTTAAGCTATCACTTTCAATAAAAATTTTACTTAGCTTTTACAAACTTCACAAGCATATGGTTTCTGTTAGTATGCGTATGTAAATGTAGTGTCAAACAATTTTCACGAGCAAATGTTTTACAGAAGATTACACAAACATTTGGTTTTTATTTTGTATGAACATGCAAATGTCTTTTCATATTAGCTCTTTGAGTGAATGCTTTACCACAGACTTCACAAGTGTAAGGTTTTTCCTTAGAATGAGTGAGTAAATGAGTTTTTAAATTACTACATTGTGCGAAAGTTTTACTGCACTCTTCACAAACATAAGGTTTTCCTTTTGTATGAATATGTAAATGTAATTTTAAATTTCTTCTTTGAGTGAATTCTTTACCACAGACTTCACAAGCATAAGGTTTTCCTTCCAAATGAATGAGTAAATGGGATTTTTAATGAATCCTTTGAGTGAATCTTTCACAACACACTTCACAAACATAAGGTTTTTCCTTAAATTACCACTCGAACTTAATGCATTACAACAGATATCACATGCATAAGGCTTTTCGTTCATATGAGTGCAAAAATGTGATTTCAAAGACTTTGAATGATTTCCCACAGACGTCGCAAATAAACGATTTCTCACTTGTATGAATAAGTAAATGGCATATTAAGTTTCTTCTTTCACTGAGAGTTCTCCCACATTCTTCACATACACTGTTTTGTTGATTCGAATGTAGAAGCAAATGATTCAAAAGGCTTAGTTCTGAGAAGAACACTAAACCACACACATTGCATATGTGGATTTTCTCCATTGTATTCTTCATCGAGTTATCTTTGTCTTTAAAAGTCTTTGCAGATATTTCACAAGCTTGAGGATTCCCATTTAATTGTGTCTGAATTGATATGTCCAAGCATTCTTTTTCACTTATCTTGCTTGAATGTGATATCTTTGCTGTAGCTTGCCTATTTTCGGAAATATTTTCTTCCATGCCTGTGTGTATTCAACCAGATACTGTGGACAACCAATCCCAATATAGAAACTACAGATCGACATTCTTCTGTATTGTGAGACATTTCTCTGCACTGCAATACTTCCAGTGAAAAGTGACAAACTGTGTCGGAAAATAGTAATTGCCAGGATTCAATGACAGCCCACTCACATCTAGAATGCTATCATTGTATCATTTATTTACTATATATTTACATAGTAAATAAATGATACTATTTACTACTATAAATATATACAGGGTGTCCCAAAAAAATGGAACAAGCATTTATTTCCTTAAATATTGCACCTTAGACATATACTTCCAAAGTTTCATCAAATAAGATAGGAATTTGTGTCAAAGCACTTTGGCTTCTGTGGAATTCGAAAATAAAGAGTAAGAAAATTAAAAATTTTATGCGTTTCCCATAGAGCAAACACGTCAATGATTAAAATGTTCCACTTACACTCTTCTATGTAAAAACTAAGTTTTACGATTCTACCTGCAAAACTTGCAGAAATATATTAATTTTAAATTTCAAGGTTCTGCTCACAAATTTATATGGAAACGTTTATTGCAGAAATGCAAATTTATTTAATACAGAAAACTGCAAATATTTATTTAGTAGTAAATCATCCATTCATCTGGGATTGAAAAAAATTTGACAATGATGCATATCGTTATTCAGTTTCATTGGCAGATATTTGCAAATATCGATTCGATAAAGAATGGAAAGAAAACATGAGAAAATAAAATATAACATGAACTATATAACAGTAACTTGTCTTTTAGGGTTGCAAAACTCATTAAAATTATTTTAAAAATTCGTATTTTTGTAACTTCACCAGTTTGAGAATTCGATTATAAACGGAAAAATATGACGATAAAAGAGGACAGAAAATGTATGACAAAGAGGGCAAATATGAAATGGGGACTGTGCACCAAATAGCTTTGAAAAGCAACCAAAATTCGCTCATTGCATACAACTAAGTAATATAATGGGCGAATAGTTATTAGGGATGTAACGAATATTTGGCAGCTATTCGGCTGGCCAAATACTAAACAGATATTTGGTCGAATATATTCGAGATAATAATTTTTTTTAATGTGCTTTTAAAAGCACATTTAAAAAAGAACATTGCAGAATTACTTATCAGTTGCATAGGTATATTTAATAAAGATACATATAATTTATCATTGCAAAGGCTCAAATTATGAATACAAGAACAATAATTTTTTCATATTTTCAGGAGGAAGTCTGTTCCATTTGGTTTCATAGACATATAATACCAACCAGGTATGTAACGAATATTCAGTATTAGGCCTATTCGGCCTTTCTCCATACATTCTGTCTGGCCGAAAGCTATACTGATATTCGGCAGAATCAATTCAAGATAAAATGCTTTTTTTTTAATGTCGCTTTAAGCATATTTAATAAAGAATATTGCAGAATTACATGCTGGTACATTTATTATTAAAAAAAATCTAATATTTATCAAATTTTAAGTTGCAAAGTACATAAGTGTATTTAATAATGTTGCATATCATTTATAGAAGTCTGTTCCATATGGCTTCATATATATTACCAGCTTCAGAAAATAAATGGTCACTATATAATGCTTACAGGTGTTGAAATATAATTTCTTGATGAATTTGTAAACTTTGGAAGTCTTTCTGCATTTTTTCCCACCAATTAAGTAGAGACTTCATCCTACCTATTGGAAGTTCTTTATCAAAATAGGAATTTGCTTCTATTAATTTTAATTTATCCATTCAATTTTCTTCTGTGTTTATCATTTTCATGTTCTGCAATGATGGCTCTTATTTCTTTGAAGAAATCCCAAAATAATGAGTTTCTCATTTTCTGGAATTATTGGAATTAATGTATTTAAAATATTATAAATATTTTTACATTTACATTTTTTAAATATACAAAAAATAGAAAATCAATTTTATTTACTCTTAATTTTTTGTCATTTAAAATTTCAAAATATTTCATTCATAAACAAAAGTGAAATGTTTCTAAAAATTTGGTATTCAGCCAAATCACTATTCATTACATCCCTAATAGCTATCCTTTCTGTCTTTGAACGTAACGAGAACTGGATTTTAGGATACTCCTGTTTGGCAATTGGCCAATTAATGTGTTTTTTTTTTCTTTCTGTTCCCTTCAATCTCACCCAAGGTTTGCCTTTGAGCTCTTTTTTTTTGTTTTGTTTTTCTTCATTTTTTTTTCATTGAGCGTTTTTAGGTTTCAGATTCACTTCCATATTGTCTCAATGGGAACTTGGCTCGTTACTACATATTCATTTTCTCTTGTTAAAAGTCACTCACTGGAAAAAGATACAACTGTAATTTTCTAAAATACAATTCAGATAATTACAACTACAAGTTTGGGCTATTTAAAGGTAAAGCTATTTTTGAAAAATTGTATTTCAATTGTATTCACATGGTATTTTTTATAGCACTGCTTGTTTCTAAGTAGATGAATATTTTTTGAAGGTTCAGAGATGAACTATTTTTGTAAATACTTCAATTAATGTATTTCACATTTTTTTCAATTTAACAAGAGTTAAGAAATACATTGCTATTTCCAGATTTTGCCCTTTTAACAACTTATTGAAATATGTATATTATCCCTAAAATGTACAGTGAAAGACTGGATCAAGCAGCACTGAGAAGTATGGAAAAGTGGTCTAAGTCAATAAATTATCTTCTTGTATCTTTCTAAGTTTTACAGATAGAAGCGTAAAACTTTGTATGTGAATAGATGAATGTAAAAGAAACATTTTACTAATTGGCATTTTTGCACTATGGGGGCCGTATAAAAATTTAATTTTTGTAAATTTTATCATCAATCCAAAAGTCAAAGTATTTTCATCCAAATTCTTATCTTATTTTGTGAAACTTTGAAATTGGAACTATATGTCTAGGATCAATATTTAAGGAAATAAATGCTTGTTCCACTTTTTGGGACACCCTGTATACATACATATATACATATATGTAATAATCTCAATTTTATTCCAAATTCTAATATTATATATTTTAAAATCTTAATGTATTCCAAAATCACTTTTCTAAAACTCCAGTTTCGTTCCTTTCCCGCGCTTTAGGTATATTAAATCTCTCATTTTGGCATATTTATTACTAAAAGAATATTTTAATCGCTTTCACTTGCCGATAGAAAATCATGACGCCATCTCTTTGGCACCAGACTTTTTTCCCTGAAATGCCTACATAACTTATTAAAAATACCCAATATTCCCTTCACTTTGATCATGTGCCCATATTCCCTTATCCGAGAGAATACAGGGATTTTTCTGTGCACGTTCGCTTATAACCTAAACAGAGATGGCCATATATCCACCACTCTCCTATCGATAATAAAAAGAAATTAGTTAATTACTTGGCCTGTGTTTATTTTCAACAACTACAACCACGGATACATTATATATATATAAGTAGGATTGAACTCAAATTTTACAGTGAAGAGGGTCACAAGGGCACCGACAAGACACTAATGAAAAAAAAAAAAAAGGAAAAGATCGAAAAATGATTTTGGCTCATCCTTTTTCACGGAAAGCTGATAATGATTTTCAAGCTTCACCACTGGTGTTGTTGTCTGTGCATGTTGCTTACATGCATTTTTGTAAATATAGCATGTATATTCAGAAAAATATAATGGATTTCTTAAAAACTTGCAAAATTTTGCCACACATTTTTTGCTTATAACATGCAGAGTTTTCAAACAAATTATACAACACTTACAGAATATGTTAGCAAAGCATGATTTTAAATTTTGTAGAAAATACTTTTAATATTCATATTTATGTTGTATAATATAATTTTCATTTGTATAATATGAGTATTTGTAGCAAATAATTTGTTACTACGTACGTGCGAAACATACCAAATTTTTCTTTGATAATTTGCAGGCCAGATATATAGGGCAGCTTATACAAAAATTTCAGTTGAATACCATTAAGTTCTAGAATTATATTGACATTGCAGCGAGTAGAATTTCTGTTGGTCTCAAAGAGAAACAAAATGATGAAGTTTTTTTTTCATATACTGCTGTTTTTTAAATTTGAATTTTCGAATAGTACTCGTTGAACTGCAATCATAATTATGAATTTTATTTATAAGTATGTATGGGTATTCAGCATACTAAATCTTTATAAAATTCAATAAAACTCTTTGAAGATTCAAGTTTAAAAAACAGCATTTTGTGGGAAAACTCTCATCATTGTCTTTCTCTTAGAGACCAACAGAAATTTTTCTCATTGCAATGCTTATATCTTTCTAAATTGTAATGGTATTTAACTGAAATTTTGATAAAAAGCTGCACTATATATCTGATCTCCAAATTATAAAAGAAAAATTATGCTATGTTTCACAAATGCACAGTAAAAAATTATTTACTGCAAATACTCATATTCCCTCTAATATTCAAAGGGTTTACTTTAATTTTTATTACAATGTTTCGCTGGCAAATTGTCAAATATTCTGGAAGTTTTGTTTTGGTTGAAAGCAAAAAACATGTGGAAAATCTGGGACTTTTTAAGAAAACCTGTATTACATAGTCTCAAATCTACATGCTATTTTTATTTAAAAAAAAAAAAGCATATAAGCAATGTGCAATGCCAGAAGTGCAAATCATTATCAGTTTTCTGAGAAACAGGGTGAGCAGATATCATTTTTTCCTTCATCAATTTCTGGTAGATTTCCTAAATGCCATTGTGACTGAATCTTCACTGTAAAATATGAGTTCAAGCCATTTCATCACATGGTCGAAGTTAAAGTGAAGTTTCTCCTGCCTTTCTGGAGAAATTTGAAAAACATAAAAATATGAATGTGTCCGCATACTTTTGAAAATATAGTGTACATTACCAATTACAGTATACACATATTATTAGAAGAAATACGAAAAATAAATACAAGTCTAAGATTGGATTTTAAACAGTTTTGATGGGTGTAATGCATTGTGTGATTTTGGCGCTATACTGTTATTTTGATTTAGTTGGTTGGTGTGGTTTTAATGGCACAAGGGCCAATTTGGCCATACTGCGCCAAACGCTCGTTGTTTTCAAGTCACACAAAAATTTTAAAATGCTGTAATTGAGAGAACTAAATGAATTTAAAAAATTGTATTTCCTTTAAAAAAGTAAAAACATTGACGCCAGGATTGGTCCCCAAGATGTCAATTAAATCAATGATAAGTGCTCCAAAGTGAGCTTGTCTTTGAGAATAAAAGTTTTTACACTGACATAAAATATGCTCAACATTTAAAATGCAGTTGCACCCATTACATATAGGAGCTGGATCAAAATGTAAAAGGTGGCGATGAGTTAAAAATGTATGTCCCACTCTTAGCCTTGTCAAAATGACATCGTGTTTCCTAATAGTGAGGTTTCCAAAACCTTTGATTGAAGGCTGTATTTTATAGAGTTTATTGTTTGACTCCCCGTCCCAGATTCTTTGCCAAACTCGATGTTGAGATAGCTTAACGGCCTGCAAGGCATCAATCAAAGGCACAAACGCTTCTCGAGATGCATTAGCACTCTTTGCGGCCTTATCCACACACTCATTTCCTGGAATTCCTACATGTCCAGGAATCCAACAGTATTTGATTTTGGATTTTTTGAGTGTATGATGGAGGTGAAGGCATTGCATCACTAAAGGATGCTTATTATGTTTAGCACTTCTTAGAGCATTAATGCCACTCCTAGAATCAGTATAAATAATGGCTTTTTTAAAATTCAATGTACTAATTTTCAAAAGCCCCAAGTAGATTGCATAGAGTTCAGATGTGTTAACAGAACAGAAAGGGTGAAGTGTCTCAGCGATTGTGAAATCTGGAAAAACAGCAGCCGAACCGACATGATTGTCAGATTTCGAACCGTCGGTATATATAGGGATATAAACAGAATAGTGTTGCCTGTGGTCATAGAAATGTTGCTGAAATACTATATCCGATGTGCTTGGTTTAAAAAAGTGTAAAAAATCGTCAATAAAATAAAGTTGCGTCTCCTTCCAAGGAGGGGGATCTTCAACATTTGAGACCACTGGGAAGTCTTCAATTTCAAAGTACCTCAAGATTTCCCCAATTCTGAAGCCAAAAGTTGGAGTAAAAGATAGTCTGACTGAAAATAAAGACCCAAAAATGGGGTTTATAACCTTGTAATGTTACTGTTATTTTGAGAATATTTTAATCAAGCTGAACACAAAGAGCCAACTATGTACCCATTTCAATATTTTCAAAGAATACATTTTACTGACAAAGATTCACAAATCAAAATTACAGACGTGTATTACATTTGGTCCACTACATTAAGGGCCAGTCAGCAAGAACAAGTTCACTACATGCCTGTGCAAATCTGTCAATAATTACCTATGCATCCAAATTATCTAACAATTCCTTTCAATAGACAGCATACAATTTACGTTCTCTCCAGACAATGCACCTCTTAATCTAGATTTTATGATCTTTAGCTTACTAACATCCTTATATCATTCTTGACTAATATTATCACAGTGATATCTGAAAAAAAGATTTCGAATTCTTAAAAAGATATAGCTCTCTTAAAATTTTTTTAATTGCTGCAAGTTTATTAAAGTCCAAACCATAACAGAAAAACATCCTGAGTAAAGACAAGCATAATGGTCGGCATTACATGTAACCACCTGAAGTATTAAGTAACTTGATTAGCAATCCAAATAAATATGAAGGAAGAGGATTATGAATAGTTAAATATTTATGTTGTGTAATATTTGTGTTTACACGAATTGGAAGCACAGTGTATTTAACAGCTCTCTGGAGTAGAAATTACTAGAATGATGGCAACCTCCGATAAGTTACTAGAAAGATGGTGATTCCCCTGGTAATCCTAGAAGTGTCCAGAATAATCAAGAGGCACAGCTATCTGGGCCAATCAGAAATGCAAATTACCAAGATTGGCTGCATGTACACGGAGAAAGAAGAACTGCAAGTGTTTTAAGAGGCGACATAAGAAAACGGGACAGACAGAAGTAGAATGTAACTCAAATGAAATGGTGTGTTTTGTGGAAATGCTTGAATAGCTGATTTTTATGCAGACTTTCATTGTGTGACTGTACGGCAAGTGGCGGTGGTTGCTGGTTAATCCTTTGCGGACAGGTAACTTTTTAGAACACTGAGATCAGGTGGTGCACTTTATGTGCCATCTCATTTCTTCCAACTCTATGCTTATTTAATTACACATAACTTTATTTTTTATGGTATAATAGGATTAGAGGTTGAATGGATGGATGATACAAACATTTGTCTCTATATTCTTCGTGAACTGGATTGTTCTCCAAACCAGTCTCAGAATCAGTTTTTAGGTCGCTGTACCCTGTCACTTCTCCATTGAGTTATAATGCATCAGATTTGTCCTCGTCTGCTATTTTCTTCCTTAATTCTTCAAAAACAGCTGAATATTACTCTGTAGGAATAATTTCCCACACTTTCATGATAGCCAGGTTGGGTTATGGAGAGGATTTCATGCATTTTCAAGTCTGATCAGACTGAACTGACAGATTCATTATCAGTGGAAACTACCTGAACAAGTAGGAGGAATGTTAATACGAGGTTAGATGGGTGGCAAGCTGTCTAATTTCGATAGATTTTTTTCAGCTTATGATAAATACTCACTGGCGCACTATATATGTCATACCTGTCTGCAAAGGGCTAACTGAAAGATTTTTATTGAGACTGAATAAGGTCAGCAAAGGAGAAAAATCAATGACACGTCTTTATTAGTGCTGCTTATTGGAAACCTGTAAACTTTTTGATAAATACGTGATTGAGGCTTAAGTGACGCCACCTGATAAGTTGAAATTTATTTGATCAGATTACTAGAGACATTTGATCAATTACTAGAGACATTTACAGACTTTTGGTTTGTGGCTGTTTTTAATTATTTTTTATGTATCTGTATTCTTCCTGGGCTCCTTTCATTTAATGAATATTTACACACAAATATCTATACTGTAAATAAAGTTTAATGTTATACATTTTAAATTAATATTGTCTTCCTTAGTGTCAAATTCTGAGTGTAAAATTATTTACATTAATAAAAATAATTATATGACAAAGGAAGAACCTGGGATTGCTAATTAAGTTAAAAGTATCTAATTAATCTATTTCTAATAAGCCTAAAATTTAACCACAACAATTTTTAGCTATTAATTGGTCATTATTATTAATGGGTTTATTATCCCTCACAAGCTTAATGGGCGAAAAATGTATCCAAAATTCATTAAATTTTAGACAAACGTGTTGCTTACAAATCCCTTTCAAAAAGAATGAGAGGCGAGAATTTCTGATATTTGATCAGATCGGTGGCATTCTTAACAAAACAATCTGCAAAGTCATTTCTTAGATTTCCAGCATGTATTTTGACCCAAGTGACTTTAGTTTAATTATATAAACGTTACATTTTGAAGCAACATCAGGGATATTTTGGGACAGACCTCATAATTTTAAAACACGGGCAGATGACGAGGACGACACCTGAACTGACAAACAGCTCTGCAAACTTACGCAACAAAAAAAGATCATTTCTGAAGTTTTAAAATGGTGTAATATATTTAAAGATATCGCAGAAAAACACCAAAATCATGTTTAATTTTTTGTTAGCTGAAATTTTAATTAACTTTTCGACTTTGTAAAAATGATATTTTAAACCAAGGTTGCTTGAAGAAAGGTTAGGCACACAGAGAATGGATGGATTGAGGCTGTCACACTGGGAGCACACAGCTTTTTCCAAATCTTACTAACAGAATAAATATCTATTTTGAGAGCACTTTAAACAACAGAAGTTGCAAACTTAGAAACAAAAAACTGCAGTTTTATATGTGTTTCAAGTATGTAATTAAACAGCAGGGAATATGACATTTAAAACAGATTCAAAAGTGATATATTTGTAATAATGCGTCTTAATTTTAAAACAGAAATTATATATATTTTTTTGGAAGCTATGTGACAGAACAATATATATGTGTGTGTAATACAATTTCATCATATGTATCACATTATATTTCTCAGTTTCATTGCTAAATATTTTTTTAAAAATACACTGTTAAGAACTTAAGAGAAATAAGAAAAATAAAAAAATTATTCAGTAAAAATGAACTTACCACAAGTGCGTAATATGCTGACACAAGGTTATGGGGCTTCACTCGAAGCTCCTGGATTCATTCATTGCATCATCATACTTGTATCTCCTTCCATCTCTTTACTTTCTACAGACCTTTTCGGACAGGGCTATAACTGGTTAACAAGAAGAACTAAGCCAATTTTTGCATGAGAAGGAAGAATCAGATAATGTGATGACTTGCCAAATTCATTTAAGGCAGTCCTAACAATAAAGAAAGGTCAGTCAATGGATGATGTATGCATTACTTATTCAATAATTAAAATAAAAATTAACTAGTTTCTAAAAGGATTAATTATTTTAATTCTTAAATCTTTTATATAACGGTTAATGTTTACTCTACGGTGCCCACATATCGTTCCAGTGGGAAGAGTAAGTAACAAGTAAGTCCACAGTAAGAGTGGAGATGAGAGAACATTTGTTTTGGTTGCGCAATGATGATTTTACTGAGCACGATGTGCACATGAACGGAAATTTATCCTTTTATCGGTGTTTTGCGCATGGCGTGATATTACGATTCGTTTTGATTGATTTGTTCCGTTGATCTGTTTCATGTGATTGGTTGATTCAATCGAATTTGATTAAAAAATCGTTTGGAATTCTTCGGTTTCATTTTTGTCTGATTTTATCATTTCGCTATGTGTGCTTCGTACAGCTATCGTTGATTATGGCCTTGAATTCTGGGAACATTGGCTCTTTTTTGACCTACCATCAGCTTCAGACAGGGGAAGCCAAAGTTGTTTTCCAGTGGTGTGTGGATCAGAGATTGATAGCAAGCAGATACCAGTGTCCTAAGTGTAAACATTAATTGAGCAATTAAAATAGGTATGTGAAGTTTAAACTACACTTTTCTCATTTTTGAACATTTTCATTCACTTCAGGTTCAGAACTGTGTATGTTATTCTCTGTTTTTGCTTCTCAATGAATAAGCGAAGCTACTAGTGTCCAGCTTTGCAGAAAGCGAAGCCGCTGATGTTTTTTTAAGTTAAAAAAATTGTCTAGTACATGCTTGAAGGCATTGCGTGCTCAATCTCTCCTTTTCAAATGAAGCATGCACAGTAGAGCAATGAAAAGCACACTGCACATCCAAAACAGTATTCGGCGACAAATGAAATTGAGCCAAGAAAAATTGGCGAGAAGCAAGTGGGTACTGTAGAGTAAACATTTACCCAACTGCAGAAAAAAACCCCACTAAATCAAGTCTTTATCTGAAGAACTCAGACCAAGAATGTGTCACTGCTTACAAATTTAAGGGATTCATATAATATATATTTAAAGACTTAAATTAGAGATCAACCATCTTAATGACTTTTAAATATAGAGTGCCAAAAAAATATACACTTGCCTCACTTGTAAGTGAGTTACTGGTATTTGCATCTAAAAACTGTCCACACTTCTACAAATTCAAAACCCTCAACCCCTCCCAATTTGCTCAGATTATAATCTTTTGTCTTGAAAGTTTAACCATTTTGGTAGAGTGGCTTATTTACCAGTGGCTGTAATTCTGAGACAGAAAGGAGGTAACAACAGATATTTATTAAGGGTCTAATGAATGTTTGGACAGTATTATATATTCAGCTCTCTCTCTCATCTCTCCAGAGAGAAGAAGAGAGAAGAGAATAATGTTTTTTTAATATCTTTCCACCAATTAAGTGGGTACTACATTTTAGCTATTAGAAGTTCTTAAATAGGAATTTACTTCTAAGAATTTTAATCTATCCATTGAACTTTCTGTGTTTGAAATTGTCATGGTCTGCAATGATATATATATATATATTTTTTTTTTTTGGCAAACAATCGAAAAATGAAGAGGGTTTCTCATCGGCGATTCTAAGATATGTTAACAACTGCAAAATTAATGCCCACATTTTTCATACATGAAATGAGTTTTCTTTTAACACTTAATTCTTCAGCATCCGGTTTATTTTAAGAGCTAGTTTAAATCAAGGATCTGAGGCTATTGCAATCACATAATTCTCGATACTTTGGAAGGATGAAAATCGTTTAACTAATTTTATATAAGAACATATTTTACTGTTCTAAAACCAAAACAATGGTCTCCTGAATTGGAAGGGTATCATTTCAAAGTTTAAACATTGGTATGACCACAGAAATTAGGTATTTTTTTAGAAATAATTTCTTTTATTTCTTCAAAAGGCTTTAAAAAATTTAAAAGTTTTTCCACAAGCATGCATTGATTACCAGTTAAATAATTTATGTCTCCATATTCTATTCTGTAGAAGGAAACTGAATCTTTTCGTTGTTTTAAACGTTCTAACATATAAAATGTGTTTATCCATCAACTTGAGAAATCTTGGATAAATTTTTTCCTCTTGAATGCCAAGTGATTTACTCTGGACATATTTAAATCTAGAAAAAGCTACAGATAAATGATTGAAGTGGCCAGCAACACTCCCAGCTGTTCCAATAAGATCATTTATAATTTTTGCAAAGATAATGTATCCATAAACACTATTCAGAATGTATATTTGCAGTTTTTAGCCCCTTTCCAATGTTACAACCACCCTGCCTAAGAAGAAGATGAATTTCATTCAAATTCAATTCAATACACACTGATGACTTAGCTAAGGTATATTAATGCAAAAGTTCTGCATAAATAATGGTAAAAAAATTAACAAATACAATATTTGCTATAGGTATGGCTTGAAATTAAGGCATGTAAATACTGATATATTAACATGTATAGCAAAAACTAGTAAAACTTTTATAATTTGTCCTTCATTCAATAATAATTTAAATTTCCTAAAAATCAATTTCAAAACGGAAATTATAAAACCTATTAGTATTTAATGCTGTTAATGAGCGATTTGAATTACAGTAAAATATACATTTTCAATAATACTTTCAAAAATAAGATAGAATGAAAATTATATAGTTTTGCAACATTTTATAGTAACAATATTTTATTAACGGTTTTATTTTCACTATCCTAAGAGCATAAATTAAAGTTGCAAATTAAATTATAAACCCAAGAAAAACTGCAAAAAATATAGAAAAATAACATTAGCCAATTAGAAAACATCAATTCTGAATATAATATTGTGTGCTAAGAATAAAGAAAAATATAGTTAACTAACTGATGTCCCACAGTCAATAGTGCTGCGTTTAATTTCTGTAGAAAAAACATTCCAAAAAACTTCCATTTAGACAAGGATGTAATTACATTTTAAGTTATATAAACATGCTATATATCATGCTAAATTAAGCAAGGCTTATTTATGAAAGATGACATAAAATGAACAACTTTCAGTTCAATTCTTATTTTTAAATGTGTCTTCATTAAAAATTAGTTTCCTGAAAAAAAATGGCAATTTGAATGCAAAATTTTAAATTCATATTATTCATCAATATACTTCTTTAACAAAATAAAACTTTACAAAATTACTTACTGGAATACTTAGTATAACAACATGAAACTACATTCTTACATAACCCATAGAATTAAATTTAAGTGCATCACAGTTTAGAGGAAATCATTCTTTCATAATAACAAACTGAATATTATTAGTGAAATAATATTGTTTTGGGCAATTAGTTAAATTAAAAAAAATTCATTTCAATATCTACAGTTATTAAAAGCTGAAATCGTTTTTATCTATTTTTCTAGGACAGAAAAAGAAAAAACGTTTTATTCTGTTTTTCTAGGACAGAAAATCCATAATTCTAAAATTCAACCTCAAATTATAAATTTAATAAGTGCAAACGCGTTACTAGTTCAAGACACAATTCTCTTTTCACAGTTCTTATACAAAAAGTATCTAACAAATGGTTTTTTAAGACATGTACTATTTAGAATAATTGAACCAAAGTAAAGGAATAATAGTTAATTTGTTCTTTGAATGTGCTTCTTAATATTTTTTCTACTCCAATCAAAAAGTTCATAAATAAACTGATTTACCAACAACTTGTTTCAGCAGTTCGGGTGTTTGGTTCTAAATGTTACTTCCCAGTAAAAATATATAAGTTTAGTTTATTTTATTTATAAAGCATCCACCAAGCTTTCTGGATAAAATTAAAATTAATTAATTTTTAAATTGCATTGAAACTAAAAGATAAACACTCTAATGACAGCGGCGAAAACAAACGAAACCCTAATTGCGATATGACAACAACTGTGAGAAGTTGGAATGTAAAAGTTGTAGTTAAAAAACATGATGACTAGAAAAATATTAATTATTATTCTGATAGTAGTATTCATCACTGGTATTTGCGATTTTTTCATACTTCGCACCTTCATTGCCTCAATTATCATAGAGAATCCGAGACAATGACATTTTTATGGTGTGGCAAAATTATGAGACTTTTCTGACTGATCTACTTAATCTGATTTTTTTTACTCTTCTCATTTAATATTGATTACTGTGTTAATTGACCAGCTTTGATTAAATATTATATTTTTTGAATCATCATGTTTTTTAACTGCAACTTTTACAATATCACGAAATTTTATTCTTTGTTTGTATTGTATCGCGTGTGTATGCCGCATTTTTGTGTTTAGATTGTAGTTTTTTAAAAAGTTTAATAATTAATTAAAGTTTTTTTTCTTCTGAAGGTCATGTGGATGATTCAAAGATAAATAAAAAATTTAACTTATATGATTTTGCTGGGTGTTGAACCTCGTTTATTTTTACTGAAAATAGTTAATTGTATTTAAAACGCAAACGCTGGAGCTACCTACCAAAACCATTTTTTGGTAAATCATTTTATTTATATATTTTTTAATTAATATTTCTGATTGTAATGCTGGTGTGAAAATTAGAGCAACAATGCTAATAGAATGTAGATTTTGCTTTAATGGTTGAAAATGATTTCGTTGTACATCATATCTGAATGATAAACATATTTGATTGTGACCATTGAATTATGTCGTTTAATGTCTGGTAACGTTTTTGGAACTCATGTAAATTTTATAAAGGAACAATGTGCGGTCTCGTCATCAAGTGCCGTATTCGTTCCAATCGTAATTGGATGATAAGAATGAAAAAAGTTTCAGGATCACCACAGTTCACGAGTAAAAGTTAGATGAAACTTTATATTTTGGAAAAGCAGAATATTTTTTATACTATTAGTCAAAGGAGAAATGCTATTTCTGCTTCTAATAACTATGAACATCGAAATTTTAAATTTTTTTTTAAGTAATTACCCGAAATAATTTAATTTCTATAATATAGTGCCTATATGTTATGGTCGATGTGTTTAACTGGTTAGTATTAATAATTACTGGTAAAAGTGATGTATCGTTTTATCACATTGCAGGGATGGGATTCTTCCGCTTTTTCGCGAATTTCCGCTTTTTTTGTTATTTTGAAGAAATTCCGCTTTTTTGTCTTTTTTTCTCTCAAAATTCCGATTTTTTTTTTTACTGCAAAAAAATTAGCTTTTTCTTCCGAAAATTCCGCTTTCACAACCTTCCAATCTTCCTTTTTCGAAAGAAATTTCTGGGAAAATATGCTCGACCGTGCGGCTTAACTCCTCCGACTAGGAAACTAGCTGATTCATCTTCTACTGACGAATCAACATTAATATTGGCAAGCTCTACAAGGATGAACATTCCAACATTCAGTGCCATTCAAAGTATTAAATACCACCTTTTTGCAGAAAACAAAACCTCTGTGGCATATGTTGCAAAAAAAAAAAAAAAAAAAAAAGAATTTTTTTGCATGAACATGTTGATAAAAAATATTAGTTGGAAACTTAAGATCATCTTGTAGGGTGTACCAAGATGAAGGGTGAAAAAAAAGGAACAAAAACAAATAAATAAGCTACATATATATATAAAAAAAAAAAACCTGTCAAAAGAGGCAGCTAAAAAGCTGTGTGCAAATGCAACAAAAAGCAGAGAATAAGACATAAATAAAAAAATCAAACATGATTTACCTAGGCATTCTAGAGATAGTGTAGTCCCTACAACTATGCCAGTAATTAAACAGAGAGATACTAATGAAGACTGTGCAAAAACTTGAGTCTCTACTGAAAATAAACTTGCAGAGGATGCAAACACATCCTTTATTGAAGATAAATCTGTCCAAGATAGGAGGCCACCAAAACAAGGGGTGAAGCGTGTTAATGGAGATCTGTTACCAACAGAAGCCACACAATTAAAAAAACGTAAGAAAACCACTTCTTTAACAATTAAGGAAATGTTTCAAACGGTTTCAAATAAAAGAATGCCAAATGAATCTGTCATTGTAACTGTACAATATCTCGACCCCTCTTGCTTTATAAGGTGCAAAATCATTGTGCTGTTACTTTTGCAAAAATTTATAAAAATAAAAGAAATAAAACAGAAATCGGTATATGATACATTATTATAATTTATAAAGAGCTAATACACTTTACACAATTGCATGAAGCAAAAGAAATTATTTGTCCTTATTTTTATTTATTTTTTGAGCTAACTTTTATCAAAAGGCTATTAAATATAATTTTTCTCAGACTTCTGTTGGGTGTATGTTGAATCGCAGTGATATATAGGTGGTAAATGTTTTAATGTCTAATTTTGTATTTTCTGATGCACCTGATGATGTGTTAAACTTGGTTGTTAATTTTTAATGTGAATGATTTAATAATAATTTAATGTTCTTTTTCTTATTTATACATATTGAATTATAAATAATTAAGTTATTAATTATTATAGTGTAATATTTTTATTATATTGCATGTTCTATGTTTTACTTCTTAAAACATCTTTCACGTATAAATTATGGTACAAATGTTTTCCTCGCGTATGATTTCAGTCTTTTTGCTTTTTTGCCAATCTCATCCCTGACATTGAGATGTAATTTGTCATACTATCTGATTAAGCACATAACCATAACATATACATTTAATATTATGACAAAATTTTCTTCTTAACCATGACATATTAATATTTTTCTTAGAACTAATTACTTGAACTAAATTACTAATATAATAGCCCAGATCCCCCAGTAATGCTCTGACATCACCAACAATGAAACTTGTGCCATAGCACTGCGTGATGTGAAACAGCATTATTTCATTGTTAGAGAACTTAAATTTTGGTAATTTTAAATTTAAAAGAGTAATTGTCATTCTAATTTCAAATTTAATAGCTCTAAAATAGTGAAATAAAATTTTCTATCGATTGATATAAAATTTATCTCGCTATGATCGATAGTTCCCAAGAAATTTTAAATTTTATTAATCCTATATTGCAAATTAATTTCCATTTTTTAATAGAAAGTAGTAAATTACATCAGTGTTATATCATGCATATGCTATAGTTTGGACACCACGATGCATCTAATTATTGAGTGCAATCGTGATGGTATAATTCGATAATATTTTTTGGCAACATTAAAATTTATACAAAGACATCTGAAGTACAAGGAAAATTGTTAAACAATGAAAAATACTTCACACCGTATGTTGTTTACCAAGAGGTTTTTTGAATAAAGAAATATGTAATTAAAAATATTTCCTGTCCTAAAACATGTTTATTTTATTTGTTTTCAATCAATGTTAAACATTTCTTTTGCATATATGTCCATTTAAACATGTCAGATTTGACGGGAAATCTCTCACATGAAGAGGCAGTTTGCACCTGTCATACCATAACGGGTTATTTTTCTAGTTTATATATAAGAATGCAGTGTGATGTTATAATCATTTCATGATAGATGCATTTATAAAGTTTTATTTAGTTAAAGAAGTAAAGAGGACATTAATATGGAGCTTAAACTTTGCATTGGAATCACCGTTTTTATAGGAAACTAATTTGTCAATTCTATGTTAGGTTAAAAACTATTGTCAAAACTTTGGTAAATGTGGAGTTTACGGTACATGCCTGTTTCTCGCCAATTTTTCTTGGTGCAATTTAATTTCCCGTCGCCAAATACTGTTTTGGATGTGCAGTGCAATTTTTATTGCTTTCTTGCGCACACATCACCTGAAAAGGAGAGATTGAGCACGCAATGCCTGCAGCATTTTAAGCGTGTACCGGGCGATTTTTTTTTTAACTTAAAAAAAACCAGCGGCTTCACTTTCAGTATAACAGGAAACTAGTACCTTCGCTTTTTCATTGAATGTTAGGATTCTAGGTTTTTTTAAAAAATTTCGAAAACTAGAATTTCCACATGCAATGCCTGCGGCATTTCAAGCATGTATCGGGCAAATTTTTAAACTTAAAAAAACATCAGCGGCTTCACTTTCAGTATAGCGGAATACAAACTTTTTTTTTTACTATTTATAAGAAAATTAATAACAATTTTGAAAACATATTGATTTAAATTTAAGAATTGAACTAAAAGCTGCACATTTAATATCATGTATTATCTTTCATAAATAATTGTTGCTTAATTTTGTTTTTTATATAGCTTAAAATGTACTTGCATCCTTGTCTAAATAGAAGTTTACTGGAGTGTAAGTGTTGGCTCAATAGAAATTAAACATGGTATTACAGATGATATGACATCAATTAGTTTTTTTTTATTCTTAGCACATGATTTTCTCTTCAAAACTAATATTAAATTTGCTAATCTTATTCTTCCATGAATTTTTATGAGTTTTCTTTGGTGTGTGATTTACTGTGCAATCAAATTTTATGTACTTGAGTTAGAGGAAATATTATTCCCAATAAAAGGATGTAACAACAAAATATTGTAAAAATATGTAATTTTATTCCATTTTATTCATCATTTTTGAAAATAATGCTGAGAATTTTTTGTTTTGCTATAATTAAGATAAATTATTAACAGCATTAAATAGTATTTTTTTAGTATTTTAGTTGATATTTTTTTATATTGATATTGTGTTTTAGGAAGTGTAAATTATTAAATAGAGAGAATTGAAAATGCTCTAATTTTTGCTATACATATTTATTATATTTATTAAGACTTGAACTGTTTATTTTAGTGAGGTGTGATGACAGAGTGTGGATATGCAGCCACCCTTATAAATATCTTGTGCCCTATAATTTCAGTCTTGTGGTTTAAACTATAAGTTTTCACCCATTATCATTTGTAAAAAAATAATTTTTACATAATTACCTCTAAAAATCATACTTTCATCTTATCCGTTGTTTGAAATGCACATTTTATAAAAACTGTACAAATTAAAATAGTTAATCCTTGCTTAATGTAGACAATTTTCATTTAAGTGTATACATTATCAATTTCTGTTATTGTTTTTATTCATTATTAAGACATGTCTTCTTTAATTATTAGGATATGAAAAGTGCCTTAGTTCTTTGCCTTAACCAGTAATTAATTCTGACCAAAAATGTGTCAGCAAAATTAACAAATCGAAGAAATTGAAGGAGCCCTAAGTATAATATTGCCAGGAGATTTGAGAGAGTCATCTGAACCTAAGGCCATTGTTTTTACATTATACTGATTACGTGGCGGTGGACTTGTAAGTTTATTTCTACTGAATTTGTTTATTCACTCTTTTTCTTATTTCTTCTTAAGTTCTGAGAATTTATTTCTTTTTATACTAAGATACATTATATGAAATCATATTACACACATATTTTTTGATCTTCCACATAATTGCAGAATAAAACATATAACTTTGGCATTAAAATTAAGAAACAGTATGGCAAACGTATACATTTTTTATTGCATACTTTATTAGTATTAAAGATTGAATATCATGTTCAACGCTACTCAGTTATATTGTTGAAACAATGCAATGTTGTATGCTGATTTTTTGATGATGTATTGACACTATCTACATGATTAAATTTTTATTGGTTTTTTTAACATTGGTTTGAAGAAATTATATTAATATAAGGTAAGTGCTCCAGTAGTGGGTCACGTACCAGTAGTGGGCCACTTGAATTTTTAAGTTGAAAAACAAGAAATTCTAACATTCCAATGAAATAAGAGACCTGCTTCTGGTAGGCTGAAACCCTTATCAACTAAATACCAAAGGCACATCCTTTATTTCCTGTTTAGTTAGGAGCTAGAAAGTTTGTTGCTGAAGTTAGTCTCTGAGAGAAGCATTTTAAGCCTATTCTTAGTGATTTCCTTAAGAGGTAACTCTTCATTCAACTATTTTTTAGCATACATTCCATTTGTTTTTAAAGTGAATTGTTATTGATGTTATTTAATTATATACTGAATGTATTATAAACTATCTTTAAATTAAATAATATTGATAATTTATGGATAGTGAAGGGTGGCCCACTTTTGGATCAATGTTTTACTAAATGCTCCAGTAGTGGGCCTAGGGAGGCCAGTACTGGAGCACGTGCTTTCTCTCAAATAGACTGATTTGTGATGTTTGATAAGAAGGTTATATCTTGTAAAGTCTTTTTATTTAATTAGATTTGCTTTATTTTTATCAGAACCAGTAGTAGGCCACATGGTCCACTTCTGATACACTACTGGTACACTAATGGAACATTCTGACCAATTACTTAAATAATAAATATTTTATAGTACTGTTGAGGAAAAGACTGATATTCAAGAATTAGTTGGGCTCTGTAACGAGCAGACAATAATAACTCGCATTGCTGGACCATCAGAAAAATATTCTATTACCATTTAAAAGGGCTCTTTTCTGTCTGCAGAGGGAAGATGATAAAAGAAAAAAAAGATTTATTCAACATAAAATATCAAGATTTAATATCCATAATGCCCCAAACAGAACTTAAAATGAAAGATCGATACTTAGCATATACCTTTAATAAAAAAAAATTGGCTGTTAGAGAAAAAATGTAATTCTCATGTGACTAGAATCTATAAATAAAAAATTTCACCTATATCAAGCCATTTTTATTGCATTTTTTATAGTGTATAATGTTAATGTATTGTTATTATTACTATATATAATGATTTTATTCTTTTTTCTTTGGCCCAATTGACAAATCTGGGTGGCCCACTTTTGGTATGCCCACTACTGGTACATCAAAAGTTTGCTATGCCCACTTCTGGTGCATAGGAGTGATCTAAGTTTTTAATTTTTAAAAAATTATATTACAATTATTTTGATATTTTGGGTGATTATTATTTTAGATAAAAGTTTGAACAACCATAAAAAAATACAGATTAGCGAAACTTCTCAAAAGTTTAGATGACAATTGAGGAAATACCCTTAAGTGGCCCACTACTGGAGCATTTACCTTACTTTTAGGAGTAATTACACTTAAATCTGCATCAATGCTTCAGTATATTATGTCTTTTTATTTTGTACTAGCAACCTTCGGCGACCAGCTTGTTCGCTGGGAATATAATTTCAACTGACTCTCTCTCAACAATTCTCTCCACTCTCCAAAGTATGTTTGTGCCAAATTTTGTTGACAAAGCTAGTTGCAATTTTGAACTACTGTCTTTACAGACAGACATAATTCCAAAAGAGTTTTTTCCTAACTCAATGAGGATTTGCTTTGGGATTTAAGCTTGCCATTTGACCACTTCATCTCCATTTTTCTTTCATCTATGTTAGAAAATCACTTACATTAAAGAGAAGATTATCAAGGAGATTTAAAATGTTTCATTAGTAATTTCAGTTCTATAACCTGGGGAGGGGGGTTGCCATATTTATAGAATGCAGCTTGCTTTGTGTTTGACTTTGTAGTATAATGAAAAGATTCAAGTATGCATTTAAAATCTCTTTCATTTACCAACTGGATCAAAAATATGATATATATTTGCAATTTTGTTTTTGAGGTCAGATACTAAAGTTCACTCGTCTAACTTTTTGAGCTTTCGCTTTCTATAGTGCTAAATTTCATTTGTCTAGTTCTAAATGCAATAGTTACATTCAAAATATGGATATTATATTGGTAAAAAAAAGTTGTAGGATATATATATTTTTTTATTCATAGTTAAGTAGATATTTTTGAATGTGACGCAAAATAAATAATTTGAATCGAGCTATCACAGATGTCATTGTAATAATGAAAAACTGTTTTCATTGGAAATTTTTTTTACAATGATTATTGTATGATTATAAAAAGAATTGTTTTTAATGATTCTAATTGCTTTAATTTTTAACAAAATCTTGCAAATTAATTCTTTCATTATTTGTAAAAAAAAATAATAAAAATCTTTTATTGGGAAAACAGAAAATAACAATAAAAAAATTCAAATTGGTGTGATTTATGTTCATCTGAAAATTCTAAAATGAAAGCAATTAAAAGTGAGATATTTTTAGAGTATTTTCAGCGGAGTCCAAATTGATATACTGGGTGAATAAATGTTTGTCAGCAGTACTGGACAGCTATTAAATTAGACTAATTTTCATATAAATTTGAATAAAAGTGAACTAAATATATATACAGAATAATCCAAAACCAGTTTCCAAATATAACTTCTACAATTAAATGCTGGGCAGAAAATGTTGACCTAACATTTCATTTTTTTTTAAATGTTATAATGAATTTATTTTATCAGGAGAAAATATTTTTCATTCCTTTTTTTTTTCTTCTTCTTTCTTTTTTTTTCAGAAATAATGCAAAAGCAGGAAATGTCTTTTCTAAGTATGGCGATGAATTGTAGTGCAGTTTCTCATGTTAATCTGTAATGTCAATTTTCCTTTTCTATATTTTTAATGTTATAGTGAAGCTCTTTTCTTGCAGTTAGCAAGACCATTACACATATTAATAGATAAGGAGTGAGCGGAAATAAACTAGAATTTTATACACAAATAAATTTTATTATTAGTTTCTGAATTTTGAACTATAACTTCATCCAAATCAATAATTGATAGCTTGTTACAGTAATGTATGGCATCGTCACCAGCTGTGAGTGTCATAAACTGCAATTGCATGCATATCTAACTGCCCACTTTGATGATGTTATCGGTTAACCAATGGCAAGCTGCTGGAGTATTTAAGAACAATGCTCCCACCTGTTCACTCTCTCACTTTTGTTATCATCTCACCGTGCACGTGGTCATATGATGTCGTAGTTTAATTTATGTTTTTAACTTAATTGCTGTTATATTAAATATCTTTTCGTTCTAAAGTTCTGTTCTTATTCTGTGTTACCTGCACTGTGTCACCTTGAAGGAACCCTTCTGAAGTAGTGAAGTATACATGCTAATGATAGTATGAAGTACTGTGTTCATAGTAACTAGGGTATTGTACTCGCCTATAACTCTGCCTGTGATTATCATGCCTTGCCCGAACTTAAGCCTTTAGTGGCTACATCAGTAACCTTCACCACCTCATATTTTATATTGATAACCTAGAGTTAGGGTAATGTTACAAATGAAAAACACCACAGTCTATCTCATGACAAGCGGATTAATTTTTTCTGAAGTGTTAAAATATGTTCGTTCTATTTTTCTACTCTTCGTAAACAAGGTTGCGGTGTTCTATTCCCATCGTTCATTTCAACGAAACACGTGATGTCATAATCCATTTGCTGAAGATTGTCGGCTTTTTAAAAAAAATTGTTGAAATTTAGGTTGTCACGGGCAACGCCGTGAAGGTACTGCTAGTCTATACTTATAAAAGGCAATGTTTGTGTGTGTGTCCACAATGTCCAGACGAATCTATTGCAATTACAGCCATGAAATTTGGCACACAGTTAGTCGTAATGGTCACTGAATGCACCTCGAAGCCGGAATTTTAAAATTTATCTAGAACATTTTTTGTTTAATATTTTGGGTGATTTTTTGCACTTATTTCTCAATAGCATAGCTTCGATTGATTGTATGAAAAAAACAGTTACACCATCGGTAAAAACAAACAATTTCCATTTTAATGAAGTTTGTTTCGTCTGTCTAACGTAATTTACTGAATTTTGAGAAATTTTTTGAAAGATTGTCACTTTTATGGTAATTTTTAATAAGGATTTCTTCAAATTCTCGCATCTGATGTTCTAACATCTCTATAATTTTCATTTTTTTTTTCAGCTTATAATTGGAATGTTTCTGTCGGATTTAAAACAAGAACAGATAAAATGTCTTTTTCGTTTTTTTAAATTAATTTTTCCCTGACTAGTTCAAACAGTTTTTTTTTTTTTGGTTTGTTTTAGTGAGATTTAACAGCGAGAGTTTATCCGGACGATCCCAGAAGGCGTTGTTGCAATTTCATTGACTGGTACGTGACCTTCCTTGCGGCAGGTGACATCGTATGCTTTCATTCCCGTCATTACATTCGCATCATCGTCATCTCAAAAAAATATACATTTCTGTTTCCAGTGGGCAATTTTTAGACGAAAAGTCACACCTCTTATGGGGAAAAAAAAAAAACATATTTGAATCTCTGCCTACAGATAAACCTTGATAAAGTCTGTAAAGCTGGATTCTTTTCTACAATTCTTCTGCTTTTAGATTTGACTTAAAAGGTAGCTTAGTTATTCATTTCTTCGTTATTTTTTATCTACTTTTGTATTTCAGTTGCAGTGGAGTCTGGTGCTGTCCGGATACATTGTACTCCTTTAACTTTTTTTGTTCCTGGGTTTTTTGGCTTTTTTGTGTTTTTTGGGGGTTACTCTTTTTTTCCTATATGTATCATTATTCATATAAAAACTCAACAACTATTTTTAAAAACTTAGAAAATTATTAAAATTTCTAAATCAAGCATTGAACTCAATCTTGCAAATTTTAGTATGTATCATAATAAACTTATTATTTCGATTTCTTTTTGTTTGGTTTTCTGCAAATCATATCCGCATTTCATGTTGGTTGATTCTGCTATTAAAAAAAAGATGATGATTCATGCTTCTTACAATCTTATCTATAATTTAGTTTGAATAAACGCTATACATAAAATTGTTTGACTTTTTTTTGCATGGAACGCATTATTGTATTTTGCATTAATTTAGACGGGGAAAATTGTTTCTCTTTAACAAGCTTTTCACATAAGTTTCTGGAACGAATTACGCTCCTTAAGTGAGGTTCCACTGTAATGTTTTGAAGATAGCCTACTTGATAATGTTCGAACGAGGAAGAGGTTCTTACATTTTCTAGACCAACAAAAATATGGTGATATATCTATTCTAATTCTTGTTATAGTGGGCTAAAAAATAGTAAATGCTTGATGATTAAAATAGCTCTTATTTTATCATCATTTGAAACATCAAAGATGGTTTTAATATTTAGTTCAAGATATTTGTAAATAGTTTTATCAGTCTAAACTTCATTGTTAGAAAAAGAATTTTTAATTAGTTTGCTATTAGTTTTTTCTTTATAGAAGAATATACAGAAATGTCAACTTGATCATGCATTTTAATCAATTATTAAAATTTAATTGTATAAACTATTTCTCCACTTCTCTGTGTTATAAATAAAAATTATGTTTTCTTCTGTGATATGATGATAAGCTTTCACTTTCATAAGAATATATAAAAGTAAAATTAAAACATGACGATAATTGATGGATTAAAATTATTATGGTATTACATTTCATATCTATATCAGGGTTCGTACGCGTCCTTACAAGTCCTTAAAAGTCCTTACTTTTACATTTAGTCCTTAAAAGTCCTTACAAATCCTTATTTTTATATCCCATTTTTAAAAAGTCCTTGGAAGTCCTTACTTTTTACTCTGCCATTATTAAAAAATTTAAAATTTCACCGATTATCGTTTTTCTAATTCCTCCTTCTCGGCGGCTCTAATCTCGGTCGACGTGGCTCTCGCGGAATGGGGTGGGGGGGGCCACTGCTCGCGTTCCACGAATACATATCCATCGCATACACTTTGGGAAATAAGGAAGGAGTTACAGATGGCCTTTATTGGTCATGGTTCCATAGGAATGATTGTCAAAAGGGCTGTTACCATTTCTAGAACAGTATCAAAGTGATAAACCTTTACTTCCATTTTTTGCCAGTGATGTTTTTAAAACTTGTTAATGATTGCACTCAACATTTAAATTTTGAAACCAGAGAATGAAAGAATTGAGAAACCTGAGACTTTATGCAAATTCAACTTCAGTGACCCAAACTTGTATAATGATAAAAGTTAAGCGTATTTAGGATTTGCTGCAGAGCAACTAATAAAAGAAAAGATAAAAAAATAAGGAATTAGCAGACAAGGATGTTTTCACACTCAGACAGGACAGTCGGAAAAACATCATAACAATGATAAAACATTTCATGCAGAAATGTTCTGTGAATTACGCACTAGTAAGACCTGCGATTTGCATTGATCCACGAGTAATGGCTGGATATCCCGAAAAAGCACAGGAAAAAGTGAAAAAAGTATTCATTGTGTTGTCGCAAAATAAACGTATTTTGGAAAAAGATTTGGACGAAATTTTGTTACTCTATGCAGATTTTCTGTTAAATATTGTAAAGCCAAATTCATTTGAATTTACTTCTTTCAATCCAAAAAGTTATTCCCTTGTTACTTTTTTACAAACTTATTTTAACAATAATCATTATGAAAAAGTTTGGAAGATTATCAAAATGGTATTAAAACTGTCACATGGACAATGAGGTTTTTCGGTGAACAAGGCCCTGGAAATAGAAAATTTGAAAGATGCTTCATATATTTTCCAGCGTCTAAATCATGAATTTATTAAACTGTCTGGGGCTATGTATGACTTAAAAATTACTAAAGAAATGAGGACGGCTGCCACCTCAGCTAGAGCAAAATACATGCAGTATTTAGAAAGTGAAAGATAAAAAAAAAAAACGACTGAAATAAAACAACTGAAACGAAAAGCTTTAGAGGAGGAAATAGAATTTTTAAAACAAAAGAAAATGTTCCTCCAGACGAACCTACACCAAACAAATGAGAAAGCAAATGATTTAGCTAAGGAGGCTGAAAAGTCAAAGGACATAAATTTATTTATTCAATCGCACGAACTAAGAAAAACAATTTCTGAAAAAGAAATTAAAATAAATACCTTGGATGTAAAATTGAATGAAAAAAAGTTTGGAATTAAAAGATATTTAATTTGATTACCAGTTTCATGGGGTTTTTTTCATCAATATATTAACTCATATTTTTAGGAGTTTTGTTGTGTTAAATTTGTAATGTATCTTCTACGTAATTTATCATCTAATAGGTTGAATTTGCAAAAATGAGACATTTTATTTAAAAATGCGTTGCGACAATTCGTTAAGTTTATTCAATTTAGAGGTCCTTATTTTTTGGTTTTTTTTAGTCCTTAAAAGTCCTTGATAGTCCTTGATTTTCTTTTAAGGAAATGTGTACGAACCCTGTATATGTTATCTACAGATAAAGAAAAAACATTATGCTTTGCCTAATATTTTTATTTAACTTCTTAATTAGATGTCATCACCATTTGATATCCTTTTTATTATTTCAATCTATTTAAGATGGTGAAGATGCGTGATAAGTTTAAGCGTGACCAGGTGTTTTGTATGTAAAATTAATTGTTATGTTAACTTAATTACAGATTTAAATAGCGTTCGGGCTCAAAAGAGCCGAACTTATGATATGCGACACTGACCAAGAAAGGGTTAAAAAGCTAGTAATATTCCTTTCAAGATAAATTTTACAGAAATTGTTAATTTAGAATACAAATGTAAATCATTATAGCAAAAGTTTTCTTTTTTTTAGTATTTGAAGTTCATTATCTGTTTTTCAATAGATAACAGATTTAAACAATGTCTATAAATCTGAATTTGGAAAGTAATAAATTGAATTGTCAAAGAAATCATTCTTAGAACACAAAAAAGTGTAACAAGTTAGATGGATCAAATTTGTTTTGTTGTATTGGAAAAAAAATTTAGATTTCTATGAAATTCATAACGAAAAGGAAATCTTTCTATTTGTACGTGTGTATGTGAACATGATAACTCACAAACTCCACATATATATGTTACTGTTAATGCTGATAATTGGTTATTATTCATAATATCCGGCTATTATGCATAATAACAAAGTAAGCCGGTTAACGTGGAGAATTTACCCCCATTAACTGGTTATTATGCATAATTACCAATGAAGTTTGGGCAATGTGATTAATTACATTGACATGAGATCTCACTCACCAAACTTCATTGGTAAATGTGTTTAATTAAGCAAAATGTATTATGTATTACAGTTAAAGGTTAATATTTTAAAGTTAAATCTTTTCAAAACCAATGTATTTGTGTGTTGTCTTTGCGCTATCTCCTGTTTCAAATGTAGAATTTCAACCGTGCTCCAGATGCCTGTGGCATCTAATGTGGGTACTGGGCAGATTTTTTTAGCTTTATAAAAATGTTGCTTTGCTAGCAGCGGCATTCGAGATCTATTTGCTAGGGCCGTGATCTATTAGCTTAGCCAGCTCATTGAATTTAAGGAATCAGCGTTTTTTTATTACTCAAATGAAAATTGTGCTTGCGACTTCTGAAATGGGCACCGAGCAATTTGTTTCAACTTAAAAAAATCGCAGCTGGAGCCTGAACCTATTAACTTCTCTAGCTCACTAAATGTAAGGAATCTGCGTTTTATAATTACTTTAAGGAAGCAGAGAAATTATGCTCACGATGCCTACGGCATCTGAAATAGGCGCTGTGGAAATTTTGTTAACATGAGAAAAAACAACCTATTTCTTCGCTAGCAGCGGGATCCGGAACCTAGTTGCTTCGCTAGCTCATTGAATGTTAGAATATTGAAGAAATTAGGAGAAAACACAGGTATATCAGGGAATGTGAAAAATATAAAGCATTTACCCCTAATAGCTCTGCAACTAGTGCCAAATATTTTTCAGCACAAGGAATATAATTAATAGATTTACTCAGTTCTAATATTTGCAATTGGAAAGAAATACTCTAGATTTAACAAAAAAAAAAAGAATAGAATAATTCGAAGAATCAAAGAATCCACCACACAAGTGAAAAGAATCCAGATTCCAAAATATGAACAAGCAACTTGATAAAATTTCACTCAACCGATTTTTATTAAATTCATAAATCAATAAAAATTCCTCAATTTTTTTTTGTAATCGGAGAAATATAAGATCAATAAATCAAAATTCTATTTACAAACATTTATTTAAAATTAAATTTTTAAATTTTAAGACCAACATTAGAGTATGTTAGAGGAGCCAAAAGCTACTGCTTTGAAAATAATCACATTGACCAAACTTCATTGATAATTAGCATAATAACTTGTTAATGTGGTTTATACTCTTTAACCGTCTTTCTCGGTTATTATACTTAATACCGTGAATATATACTTAATACTACCATCATGCCCACTTTTAGAATCATTATGATTCTTATAACTGGTTTTAGGTGAACATGAAGTGGAAGCAGACCGCATGCCATTATGATGAAAAAAAAATTCATAATTCATTAAAGAAAAATAAAAGAAATTATAAAACTAAGAGCAAGAGAACTTAACTGAAATAAAATAAAATAAATAATAAAAAGAAATACTGGAACTAATTAAAAGATAGAAGTAAAAAATAAAAAAGGAACATAAAGTCCTTTTTTCTATTAGTTTTTAAAAATTCCATGGCATTGCCTTGAAAACTTTATCTTTAATAATTTTTTATAGCCTGTGGTTTGATCTTACAAAAACGTGTACAGTTTATAGAGAAAGCAAATATACCTAAATAAAATTTTAAAATGCTATCATTAAAAACTAATAGAGCATTATGGGGGGGTGGAATTCTGATTTTGCTTTCTCTTATATAAACTTCTTTAATTGTCCGTTAGACCTGAAATTTTATGATCATGAACCCTAGTATCTAACACTTGGGTAAAGGCGATATGTATCTGCACAGAATATAAGTATTGGGGAACCATCACTTATTTCATATCACAGCATTGGAAATCTATTACATTTATCTTTAAAAATAATTCTAAAATCTGATCAAATTCTTATATAGATTCTTTTTTAATCTGGGTTCCTGATATTTGGTTAGTAATTTTCAGTTTTGTACTAGCAGGTTGTCTTGGCATGCTTATATGTAGGAAGTTTTCTTGCTTTGTTTATATTAAAAAATGCCTTACCTACATTTCCCGTGTAATGCTAAGTCACGAATCTTCAAAGCAGAAGTCCAAAAAAGTAATGCAAATAAAGTCAAGGATTTAATGCAAATAAACAAAACAGAAAAATTCTTTTCCATGGAATACAGCTTTTTTCTGTTGCTTTAGTATAGTGAAAAGATGCTAGTTTTACTTCGGACATCTTTCCATTTTACCAACTGGATTTTAGAAAATTTGATGTACATTTACAATTTTGTTTTAAGATCTGTCGCCTTGAATGCTGAAACAAATATTATGAAAGCTGAAATATAGCGCTTTCTAATTCTACAAATAGGTTCTTATTTTTTCTTTGTTAAATTGTTCAATATGGGTAACTCCAGATTCTTATTCTTCCACAGAAAAAAGAGGGATACCTGACATACCTTTCCACTCCTGAGAAACATTTTGGCTGTTGGTTCAACAAAGTCTTAGTAAGCAAGACAATCTACAAGTGGGTTCCTTTTAAATTTCAGAAGTTACATATAAAGCTCATAGCAAATGAGAAATTGGATTGATATTTATAGTATCATAGTCCATACCAAGGGAGTTGGACGAGTTTTATACATTAAATTATTACATTATACGAGACTTATTTCTGAACAAAGAATTCTTCTTAAATCTTATGAAAAAAAGTTCTCATGCTTTTAATCGAATTCCAAGCTAAAATTCAGAGGTTTGAAAAAACTCCTCATCTTTGGCTTTAACTGCCTTTGTTTAAATGAACTTTGTAGGAATTTGATTTATGTGGCTTCTTCAAGAGATTTGTTCATAATCAAATGCAAGAAAGTTTATATGGTTATGGACGAGTTTTCTGTTTGCTCTTACTTACATTAAAAAACCTTGAATTTATCTGCCTGTATGTTGAACTTCCGCTTTGAAGATCTCCATTGACTTAGCATTACACCGGAATTATATTTCCGCATAAGGCAATTCTAAATGTAAACAAAAGAAAGCAAAAAAATGGTTCATAAACTCTTACATCCCAGGATTAAGTAATGCAGAGCATTTGAAAAGGATAGTTTGAATATATCTTGTTTTTAATTGTTATTTCTACTTCAAGGTGTTGCTAGATTGATGTTGAACTACAGATTAAGGCATGGCCAAAGATACAACTGCTTCGGAATGATTACTCATCAAAGATGCTTAAAATGGACATGATGAATTTGGAAAATTAATCTTATGGATTTTGTTTGCTGCTCAGTCGAATGGGAAAGTACATCGAGGGATATATCATGATACCCTTAAAGCAGAGATAAATTGAGGAATAATTTGTCGGAGAAGACAACAGTTACCATAAATAATGTGAAAAGAATATATGTGAAGAATGATATCTTTCAGTAACCGAGGTGTACTAATGCGCCCATTTGCTTCTATTCATATACAAATGAGAAACCGCTTATTTCCAGATTGACGCTTGTGGAAAGCATTCCCAGACAGAGAGCGATTTTGAAATCTCATTCTCTACTCATACAAAAAAGAAAAACCTTATGTTTGTGGAAGCATGCAGTAAAACGCTCAGAAGTAATCTATTTACAGAAAAACATACACGATTCATACGAAAGAAAGCCCTATGTTTATGGCGTGCAGTAAATCATTCATTGATAATCAAGATTTAAAGAGATATTTTCGTATTCATACAAAAAGAGAAAACCTATGTTTGTGGAAGTGTGCAGTAAAAGCATTTGGACGGTAGAACTTGTTTAAAACTCCATTTACGGACTCATGATGGAGAAAACCTTAATGCTTGTGAGGTTTGTGGTAAAGCATCTACTCATAAAATACATTAAGAAACTCCATTTATTTATTCATACAAATGAGAAGCCTTATTCATGTGAAATATGTGCAAAAGCTTTTAGGCAGACTTCCATTTTCCAACGGCATTTCTACGCATTCACAGGAAAGAGAAGATCCATGAATGATATAATTTGTAGCAAAAACTTTTACCTAAAAGGTCTGGTTGGCATTTTATCATCTCTGTTCATGAGAAAGAAAAATATGAAAAATAATATGGCAAACTTGTCCGGTGACACTTGGTGAAAAGGTAGAATTTTCTTCATTATAGAAAGAAAGATATCTTAGAGTAATAATTGTGTTCAGAATATATTTATATTAATTAACATCAATATTTGATTATTTCATGAAAATATATCCATTATTATGATCCAAATGCAATATTAATTGTGAATTGTTCCCTTTATGAAATATTATTTTACATTCAAAAATACCAAAAAATAAATTTAACTCAAGCAGAAGAAATAGAAAAGCAAACTACAAAGCCGGTGAATAATTTTGAAGTGGAAAGAGCAAATGTTACTTGACTGCATCCAATTTTTTCAACCCTAGTATTGGTTCACACCTCCCTATATATATATTTCTATATTTGGTTCCAGCCTTTCAATCATAATAAAATACTTTTATTCATTCACTCAAGTTCAAATACATTTTTTAAAATTTGTAGTGGGCAGAGCATTTGGATGTTAATACAGTTTTTTCAAATATTAATCTTTACCAATTAAATTTTGAATTAATTTTATTTATTAGTGCCTCTATTGGTACAAGCCAATACTCATGTTGTAGGGATAAGAAAATGCTGAACGTGACTCGTGGTGCCACGGTAGCTGCCTGACTCCAGTTAAGAAGGCCAAGTGCACCAAATGGCATCCGGTCAAGAGAAGTAGAATTGACTTTAATTTTTTTTTTTTTTTTTTATATTACAGTAGAGTTAACGTCAGCAAACTGAATCACGGACTTCGCAATTCCGGATTTGGGATATTTCCGATCTAGATCATTTCATATTAAGAAGTGATTTCAAATATCATAAAAACACATAATTCAATTTAAATTTTTTTAACTGATGACATTTGTTTTCGATTTATAAACATAATTAATATTATTTCTTTTAATTTTAACATTTTTACAAAACATTTCATTTAAAGTGAGTTGCTTCTACTAGTTTTGGTTTTGATTCAGTAATCTCTTTTTATTTTATGTATCGCCATTATGTCCGACCAAATAAAAGTCTCTTGCTCAAGTCTTTTTTATTGTGGTGTCTAACACTTCCACTAAGCTGTCAATTGGCATTTTATTTTTCTGCTTGTGTTTCTTTTCTTCTCACATCGATCAAGTGTTGGAGTTCACAACACCCATACTGCATATTTCGCATCGTGAGCTGGACACACTGTCGGGGCTTTATCATTTAAATGCAGTAATTTCAAAGGCATCATCTTCGCAATTTCTTTTGTCCTTCTGACTGAATGCGATTTCCGCCTAGTCCATGCTCTTCTGCATAATTTTGCAAGCACATAAAAGGCATCTTCAACTTTTGATCAGGCTGACTTTGTCCTGATCATAGAGTCACGTGGTTTTCTTTTAATTCAGCTACGGCAGTAGAACCCAAAGCACGCCTCGCATATTGATAATGAAAAAAGATATAAACCAGAAGATATTTAATAATATTAATAATAAAAACAAAAGCTAAAAATGTTGGAATCGTTCATCAAGCAAAATATATCAACTCGATAAGAGAAGTTCAACATTCGTAGGGCTAGTTTTGAATTAAGACAACCGCTGGCCCATTCGTTCTGGGTAAATCCTGAGGCGAAAGCCAGAAGGAGAAGTTATACAAGATCTTATTTGTTAACATTTCTTATATTCTGACTAGTCTATTTGCGTGCTGTTAGAGAGGGAAGATGGAAGGTATTGTAACTGCTAATTTTTTTACAATAGCCTCACATACCTTCTGTCAAAGACATCGTTGTACATGGGTTGCAACTTTCCCTCCCCAGATGGTTACGACCAGTTTCTGCTGATCTCTAGCGCCGATTGTTTCAGATAAAAAGTTAGGGATTGTAGTTTTTTTTTTTTTTTTTTTTTTTTTTTAGGAAAGGGCTTGTTGAATGAAAAGGTCCGGATTTGGTGACGCAATTAAAATTTGTTATGTATAGCTCATGAAAGAATGACTTAGACTGAGTCTAAGAATTCCCCAGACAACAAATCTTGGACACCACCAAGCACCAGCTCACTACTGGAAACTGGGGACAAATAGAAATTATCAATTGGGATAAATTCTCTCAGAATAAACATTAAATCTCTGATATCTTTTGAAAACGTAGAGCCAGAAAAAAGCAGCTTCTTGCGATTAATGGTGGCTGACTTTGTTCTGTAAATGGTAACTTACTAAGCACTTTTGTTCATTATATTTTCTGCCACCTGGCAGTGAATTAGAGAAATATGGATTTTAAGATTCCAAATATTTATACTGATGAATCTTGAATATATTAAAACTTTGAATAATGAAATTAAATATGATTTTAAATCAAGTTTTAATAGTGTACTAAAAGTAGAAAATATATATTTTTTTATCACAAATATGGATGAAACAAAATCTCGTAAAAATCCTGAGGCATCGAAAACAATTGCTAATATAGTCACAATGAATATCAAAATAAAGAAAAATTCTTAAACATTCATTATGCTCAAAATACATATATTATGAGTGTGATAAAATTCTCAATTTCCTTTAGAGTAAATTGGAATTAAAATAACTAAGTTTATTAATTAAATTAGTAAGAAAATTATATTCTGCATTTTTAAAGAACAGTAATAAAAGCGTGTTTTAGAAGTTTTGTTTTACGTTAGAAAGGCATTAGCTATATTTAAATAATTAACTTATCTATATATTTGAATGGATACATAAACAAAGAGACTGACAGAATTGTTTTCGACTAGTGCCAAAATATTTATTTGATGGGAGTGAGTAAATACTAATACAATGACGTTTGGTTCTTAACATTTATTGTATACTGTTGTCGGAAATAAACTTTCACTCATTCCTTAGAAAGTTAATGATAAAGAGAGTTGGATGTATGTGTATTGTCTGTCAGGACAGAGCCATAATTCAATTTTGTGCATCTCATAATGCTAAGGAAATCTCATACTATAAATTGCTTAAACCTTCCTCTTAAGGTTGAATGATCTGATAATGCACCCATCATGATCCTATCTTTGAAAGCAAAATCACAGATAGAATTATGACAATTTATCAGCAAAAGAAATTCATCTACACTATGAGAATTCAAAAAAAAATCTGCCTCACAATTATGTAATGCATTTTTTGCATTGTGCTCGCCTCTTTTATATAATAAGCTGAAAGAAGACAGTGACTAAAATTTAATGTAAAGTATTGATCATTAAATATTTTAACCTTTTGAAGAATTAGATTTTTTTAATTAATTTTTCAACATTTTCGATAAATTAATTTCATAGCACGAGCTAATTTTTTTTGGAAAATTCTTATCTTCACATGCAGTTAATCTACAAGGAACAAAATTAATCCATAATAAATTGACTTTAAATCTTCGGTTTCTCTGAATTCTTTTTACATTTAAGAACATTTCTGGCCCTGATTCTTAGAAGACGCTATTTTTTTGAAAATAGGAAAATCTTTCTTTGCTAAATCAGTTGATTCCAGAAGAATTGTAGTTCGAATGAAGTAATTATGAAACAGGAATCTTATCTAGAGTAAAAGTTTGGAGCAGATAATTACTCCAGAAGAGGGAATCAATCACTTGTACTACATAAGAGCAGAAACAGTGAAGGAATAAACAGTTGCTTAGTTGTTTTAACTAATGGAGCTCTAAGCTATTCAAGAAGAAGAAAGAAAGGCGCCAATTTCCTGAGATCATAGAAAGCTCAAGAATGTTTCTGACACATCTAACTCAAGAAATATTTCAAAAGGAGTTTGTTTGAATCCTTTTGGTATTGTCATAAAACCGCTCAATTGGTTTCTTGATCAAACCAATATTACATATGAAAATATTCCATGATTATGACTGCAACACGATTAGATTTCTGTTAACTCTCTGGGAGTTAAAAATTTCTTTTAGTAAATTGTCAGCTAATGGCATCAAGGCGGTGGACAAATGGTCTTGTCGGAGAAAGAAAATAGAATGTTAAAATGACATACAATTAAAGGAGACGGTTTTGAAAGAAATGATATTGAAGGATAAATTATTCCATTAATCTATTAAACAATTTCACAAACGTCAATTGTTTCATACCCTGTATGTGAATATTCGCAGTGCTTTAGTTTGAAATATTACAGGTATTTCCCTCTATTATAAATTTCATCTCTTATGTTTACGAAATTATTTGATAAATGCATAACTTACCTGATTCGGGTATTACAGTCGGGACCGCTGGAATCCTTTTTTTCCTCGACATTTGGGACTGGCGCTTACTACTTACCACATAGATTCATTAGTTTCACATGAAAACTTTGAGAAGAAACTCATTTGCAATGTCTTTCAGGTCTCTTCATATTGTTATTGTCATTTCCGCTTCCATTCCGCTTTTTGACGCTTAATATTATGGTTTCCATTATGTCAAAATGTGGACACAGCGATAACTGCCATTCAATATATCTACATTTGTTACATATTTTTATTACTATTATTACTCTACTTATATCTGATATCTATCTATGTATTTATTTCTTGTAAAACAACGCATATGTTCTTCATGTAAAGAATTGCTCATTTTTAATAATAAACAATTGATTATCTAATATAGTGTAATTAAAAAATTCTTAATCAGTATGTTTTTCTTTGCAGCTTTTGAGTATATTTTCTACCTGTGTAATTTAACTAATGGAAAGATTCGACTAAAAAAAAAGAAATAATAGTAAAAGGATAAAATCTTTTGTATACTTTATTTAAATAACTTTTCTTAGTGTTTGTAAAGATGGAATTTTTTCACCAATATTCATTCGCTTCCTGATGAGCCCGAGTCTGGAAATATTTTGGCAGCGTTTTACAACATGCAATTAAATATTCTCGTATTTTTAGAAAGTTATAGCATCGTCGGATGATTAATTCAATTTTTTAATCTTCGTACAAGGGCACCACCGTATAAGTGAAATTTGAAAAAGAATTTATTTTAAGAGTCTTTATAATTTATTTATAGTCAAATAATAAAGAGTAGAAAATTATTAAATCAAATAATTCTGCTTTCTGTACATTCCAATAAGTTGTTTTTAATAACTGTTTTTATTCATTTTACATGTAATATCTTATTGATAAACTGGCCTGAAATTTGGCTTTTGCAAAGAATACTGTGATGAAATCAGGCTGCTTGGACAAAGACTTGCTCCATTTTGTTATTTGCCTAAATGTGTATGGGTGGAGCTTTTTTTGAACAGAACGCAGTAGATATTAGGCTGATTGGAAAGTGAAGGTGGTTAAATTAGAGAATTGCAATAACGGCTATCTTTGCAATAAGCTGGATTTAGTTACAGAAATAAGATATATTTCACTTAGAATACATGTGAAATTTTGAAAACAGTAAAAGTTTATATCATGATGCAATCAGAACTGATCTTGACTCATTTTATCCATGTATATGCAGATGAAAATATAGTTTGTATAAATCTCAACAAATAATGCTCTATATCTGGTTTTATGAATTTGCATTAAAACAGCCATTTATATGCAATCTTAAATTAATGAAATTTTATTAATTGTTTCTAATCTCAAGTAAAAAAAATTTGAAATATTTTCTGACCAGAAATTTGTGCATCTAAGATAATAAGTATTAAGCATCGGGCTATTAGGGCTGTGTGATCGGAGGATTTCTGGCCTGGAAGATTGTGAGTTCTATCCTCAGGCTGTCTTGGACCAGCAGTATTCAAAAAACTCAGAGACTGAAGTGTGCACTTTATCAACTGCTGCGGTTGAAGTTTTTCCTCCAATCAAAACCCAAATGTGGGTTGTAGATCTCTGCAGCAATCTACCCATATATAGTGGAGTTGACTTCTGCCTCAAGGCCTTTAGTCGAACAGAAACTTTCTACACTTCTTCATTAGAACTTTAATTTGTAGTTTAGTTATATTAACGTCTCCCATTTGAAGTGTCTCGAGTATTATTTTGGGAAGGTTCCTCATCATTTTGAACCGCTGTCAGATTATGAGGATGGTACCCTGAATTGGCATCCCTCTCTTCAAGTTCAACCACACCACTGGGAGGACGTTGGACCAAGATATCAGGATTTAATGCTGTGATCAGGCTCACAAACTCAGCGGGTTTTCAGTAGAATCAGGTTTTGAGCCTGAAGTTGTCCAGTCTTCAAGCCAAGATCTTACTACTAGCCTCTGCCCCTCTTGACTTATGGACGGATTCTGACGGGCGTATGAAATAATTGCATACGAGTATTTTAAATGAAGTGTTGTTTTAAAATGAAAAGTGAATGGATATTGCTAAAAAATAGCATGAATTCAAGAGAGGACTTTAAGAAGCTCCAGATTTTCTTGCTGTCTTTTACTCGGGATTAATATATTGAATTAGAGAGATTTAGAATGTGTATTGTATTTAAATTCTTGATGTACTTGATATAACTAAATTTCCTTGTTGAATATTTTAAATTGCTTTAAACAAATTTTTTGAATAAAATATGATGTTGAATTAGTGTAAAGAAACGCGTAAACTACTCTTGGTAAACTATGGATTTTAAATTTTAAAATATATGTAAAAATTTTATTGATGGTTAAATGGTATGTTGATTTCCAAAACCAAATGTGGGTACTTGATATTTTGGTTTGTTGAAAAAATTTTATGAAATAATATTATGATAAAATAGTATATGGAGAGAGGATTTTTTTTTCAGGATGAAATGATGGATTCTCCATAGTAAATTACTATGGAAATGCTTTAGATGGTTAAAATTAAGTACTGAATTCAAGGACTGGATGTGTGTGATGATATTTTTAATATTGATTTAATAAACAAAGCATTGATAGCTATTATATATTTTATTTATCACGCTTTATATCATTTTGCTTTCGTGGTCAGAAAATGTCGTCGAGAACATTATTTGTATATTTGATACACTAATTGCTGCTATATTGATTTTGTATACAAAAAGAAAATTATGTCAACTGAACGATTTCTTGCGTGTGTTACTTGATGTCATTTCACATACGCTATATGCAGTGCTATATGGTTATAAGCTCCTGTGCTAATTTGGATCACAAAGAATTGCTTGCTTCACTGGCACTCTTGGTCGGAGGATGGGCCTTGGTCTCGGGTGATGGATGTTTCCATGTCCTTGAAACCAGATTGGTGTCTAAGATTTGTTTTCAAACGCTGCATTTGGAAGTTCAAGGCTTCAGAGGGCAATTTTGACTTAAAAGCCACACATCTATAGTAAGAAAACCATATTTGAATTTCTGCCCACAGGTAAATCTTGATGTCTGTAAGGCCGGATTCTTCTACAATGCTACTGCTGTTAAATTCTGATTTTAAGGTAGCTAGTTATTCATTTCTTCAAGTATCTTTTTTCCATCTTACTTTTAGAGTTTGAAGCACCAGAATTTTGCACTTTCTGGATGCATTGTACCTCTTTTTAGATTTTTGTTCTGGGTTTTTGGCTTTTTTGTTTTTTTTTGGGGGGGGGGATTGTCTTGCTATGTATGTGTATCATTATTCATATAAAAAACTCAACAATATTAAAAAACTTAGAAAGTTTCTAAACGAAGTATCATTGAACTAGATAACGCAAATTCTATATCTCGGTATTATTTCTCGATTTCTTTTCTTTTGTTTTGCTTTCTGCAAATCAGATTCAAGATTCCATGTTGGTTGATTCTGCTATTAAAAAAAGATGATGATTCATGCTCCTTACAATCTTATCTATAATTTAGTTTGAATAAACACTATACATAAATTCATTTGATCTTTTTTTTTGCATGAACGATTATTGTATTTTACATTAATTTAGATGGGGAAAATTGTTTCATTTAACGAAGCCGCTGCATTACAAGCAAGTTTGAACGATTTATGCCTGCTGGTTATAGGCTCCATTCCACTGCAATGTTTTGGGAAAGCATACTTTGATAATATTCGAACGAGGGAAGAGGTTCTTGCATTTTATGGACCAACAAAAAATATGGTAATATATCTATGCTAATCTCTTGGTTATAGTATTGAAAAATAGTAAATGCTTGATGATTAAAATAGCTCTGGTTTTATCATCATTTGAACATCAAAGATGGTTTTAATTTCTTTATATCAAAATATTTGTGTAGTCAGTTTTATCAGTCTAAATCTCTTAATATTGGTAGCAAAATAATTTTTAATTAGTTTGCTATTAGAGTCTTTTCTTCATAGGAGAATATACAGAAATGTCAACTTGATCATGCATTTTAATCCATTATTAAAATTTAATTCTTATAAACTTTTCTCCATTCTCTGTGTTATACTAAATATTGTGTTTTCTTCTCTGTGATACGATAAGCATTCACTTCAAGATGATAAGAATATATAAAACTAAAATTAAAAAAACCTGACCATAATTGATGGATTCAAATTATTATGGTATTACATTTACATCTATATGTCAATCTTACAGATAAAGAAAACATTATATTCTTTCTTATCTTGTGAAAATCATACAATTTTTTTTCACATTTGTTATAAGTGTTCGAGCAATTTCCAAAGACGCCCAAATATGTTAACTTCGCTCTGCTATTTTTATTTAACCTCCTAATTAAATGCCATCACCCATTTGATATACTTCCTTTATTATTTCACCATTTATGATGGTGAAGATACTCTTGAGAAGTTTGAACGTGACTAGGTGTTTTGCATGCAAAACAATGTTATATTAACTTAATTACATAGATTTAAATACGCTCGCTCAAAAGAGCCAAACATGATATGCGAATGCTGACCAAGAAGGGCAAATAAAAGCTAGTAATATTCCTTTCACAGATAAATTTTACAGAAATTGCTAATTTAGAATACAAATGTAACCATTATAGTAAGTTTTTTTTTTTTTTTTTAATATTTGAAGTTCATTATCTGTTTTTTCAGATTAGATACCAGATTTAACTAATGTTTATAAATCTGAATTTGGGAAGTAATAAAATTGAATTGTCAAAGAAATCATTCTTGGAACTTCTCGTGATTCAGGAACACACAAAGTGTAAATAATTTAGATGGATCAAATTTGTTTTGTGGTATTGAAAAAAATTTGATTTCTATCAAATTCATAATGAAAAAAAAGGAAATCTTTCTATCTTTTATCCATGTTTATGTGAACATAACTCACAAACTCCACGTATATATGTTACGGTTTATGTGAGATAATCGGTTATTATTCAGGCAATAACCGGCGATTATACATACAACCAAGTAAGGACGGTTAAGGTGAAGAATTTACCCCATTAACCTGTTATTATGCTACACCGCTAATAAAGTTTGGTTAATGTGATTAATTACATTGATGAGATCTCATTCACCAAGCTTCATTGGTAAATGTGTTTAATAAAGACAAAATGTATTATGCATTACAGTTAAAGGTTAGTAGCTTAAAGTTAAATCTTTCAAAACCAAAGTGCATTTGTGGGGTTGCCTTTGCACTATCTCCCCGTTTCAATGTGTAGATTTCATCTGTTTCTCCCGATGCCTTGTGGTATCTGCAAAATGGGGCACCAGGCAGATTTGTTATTTAAAAAATCATGTCACTTTGCTAGCAGCGATCCGGATCTACGACATCTTCGCTAGCTCATTGAATTTTAAGAATCTATGATTTTAATTACCTAAAATGAAAAAAATTGTCGCGGATGCCTGTGGCTTCGAAATGGACACCGGGCACATTGTTTCAACTTAAAAAAAATCGCAGCTAGAGCTTCCGGAACTCATTAGCTTCTAGCTCACTAAATGTAAGTGAATCCATACTCATAATTACTTTAAAGGAAGCAGGAGAAATTGTGCTCAAGTGATACTCCAGGTATGTTAAATAGGCGTCGGGAAATTTTGTTAACGAAGAAAAAAAACATCCTATCACTAGCAGCCGGAGACGGAACCTAGTAGCTTAGCAAGCTCATTAAATGTTAGCATATTGAAGAAATTGAGAGAGAAATCACAGGTATATCAGGAATGAAAAATATATACATCGTTTTCCCTAGTAGCTCTATACACCAATGCCAAATGTTTTCAGAACAATGGAATAGAATTGTTGATTTACTCATTTTGTTTATTTGCAATTGGGAAGAAATACTTGATTTAACAAAAAAAAAAAGAGTTGAAATAATTCAAAGAATCCACCACACAAGTGAGAAAAGAATCCAGATTCCAAAATATGAACAAGCAACTTGGATAAAGTTGTACGCTAAAACGATTTTTTATTAAATTACAATTAATAAAAATTCCTCAATTTCATAATCGGGAGAAATATAAGAGAGAATAACCAAAATTATATTTACAAAATATTTATTTAAAATTAAATTTTAAGACTAACTTTAGAGTATGTTGAGGAGCCAAAAGTTACTCCATGAAAATAACTGCTACTGGACCAAAATCATTGATAATTAGCATAATAACCTGTTAATGTGGTAAATTCTCATAATTTATCCTCTCTTTAATCAGTTCTAATTTCGGTTATTATACATACAACCGGGATTATCCATTGACCGTAAAATGTACATATACTTAACACCACTTCATGCCCACTTTAGAATCACACATGATTCTTTATAACTGGTTTAGGTGACCCAATGCATGGAAGCAGACCTCACCACAGGACGAAAAAAAAAAAGTCATAACTAATAAAGAAAAATTCAAAAGAAATTATAAAAATAAGACAAAAGAACTTATAACAAAATAAAATAAATAATAAAAGAAAAACTTAACTAATTAAAAGAGAGAATTAAAAAAATAAAAAAGGAACATACAAAGTCCTTTTTCTAATAGTTTTTAAAACGTCCATGATATTACCATGAAAACTTTGTCTTTATGAATAGTTTTTTTTTTTTTTAATAGCCAGTGGTTTGACCATGAAAAACGTACAGTTTATAGAGAGAGCAACATATGCGTAAATAAAGTTTCGTACGTAGGCATCAAACGAATAGGATGATAACAAGGGGGTGGGGGAATTGTTCTGTTTTTAACTTTCTCTTATATAAACTTTTGTAATTGTTCAAAAAAACGGCCTTGAAATGTTCATGGTCATGAACCCTAGTATCTACCGCTTGGTTAAAGGCAATATGTATTCGCACAGAATATAATTATTGGGGAACTATCACAGCATTGGAAATCTATTAAAATCTATCTTTAAAAAATACCCGAAAATGTGATCAAATGACCGATTTTTTAATTCGTCTCTACATTTGATTAGTAATTTCAGTTTTGTACCAGCAGGTTGTCTGCATGCTTATGGAGAGTTTTCTCATTTTGTTTATATACATTAAATGCCTTACCTACATATTCGGGTAATGCTAGTCAATGGAATCTTCAAAGCAGAAGTCCAAAAGTAATGCAAATAAAGTCAAGGTTTTATTGCAAGTAAACAAAACAGAAAAACTGCAGAATACAGCTTTTTTTTTTTTGTTGCTTTTAGTATAGTGAAAGATGCTAGTCTGCTATTTGAATATCTTTCCATTTACCAACTGGATTGAAAAATTTGATGTACATTTCAATTTTGTTTTAAAAGATCTGTTGGCCTGACGCTGAACAAATATGAAAGCTGAACATAGCATTTCTTAATTTACAAATAGGTTTATTTTTCTTGTTTAACAGCCCAATATGGTAACCTTTGCATTCTTATTCTTCCAATGAAAAAGAGGGATACCTTGACATACCTTTCCCACTCCTGAGAAACGTTTTGCTGTTGGTTCAACAAAGTCTTAGTAAGGCAGACACCCACAAGTGGGCCCTTGCACCTCTGTAGTTATACAAAAAGTTTTAAAGCAAATGAGAAATTAGGGATGGGTATTTATAGCATCATAGTCCATAATTCATTAAGGAGTTGGACCTTTCTATACATTCAATTATTACACCCATAATGACTTATTTCTGAACAAAGAAATTCTTCTCTTAAATCTTAATGAATAAAAAAGTTCTGCGTTTTTAATTGACCTCCAAGCTAATTGAGGAGGTTTTAAAAAATCCTCCTTTGGCTTTTTTTTAATCAGTTTTTTTCATATGAATTTTGTGAAATTTGGATTTATGGCCTCTGCATGAGATTTATCGTTCATAATCAAACGCAAGAATGTTTTAGAGGCGCTTTATGGACGAGTTTTCTGTTTGTTTACTTACATTGGGAAAAAACTTGACTTTTTTTCTGCTTGTATGTTGAACTTCCGCTTTGAAGATTTCATTGACTTACTATTACAATCTGAAGTAATTTTATATCACAGGTACTTAAAATAAAACAAACAAAGCAAAAAAACTCGTCCATAGCCTCTTACATCCTAGGGTTAAGTAATGCAGTATTATTTGAAAAGGATAAATTTGAATATCTTGTTTTAATTCTTATATATTTTCTTCAAGGTGTTGGGCATAGATTGATGTTGAACACAGAACAAGGCATGGCCAAGATACAACTGTTTGAATGATTACTCATCGAAGATATGTGAAATGGGCATGACTCTAATTTGGAAAATTAACGATGGATTTGCTGCTCAGCCTAATGAGAAAGCACATCAGAGGGAAATATTTCATGATACCCTTAAAGCCGAGATGAATTTGTAAATAATTTGTCGAGAGGACTAATAGCACATGTGAGAATGTGAAAAAGAATATATGTGAAGAATGGGATATATCTTTCAGTCAATGAGGCAGTGTGCATTATCGGTGCCATTTACTTATTCATAAATGAGAAAACCATTATTTGTGACGTTTGTGGGAAAGCATTTAGACAGAGAGGGAATTTGAAATTTATATTGTCAATTGCTACAAAAGAAACCTATGTTTAGGAAGTATGCAGTGCAAAACTGTTCAGAAGTAATCGTTATTTCATAAACATATAATGATTCATACAAAAGAAAACCCATGTTTCATGGCGTGTGGCAATCATTCATTGATAATCAAGACGGTGAGACATTTTCGTACTCATGCCAAAAGAGAAACCGTGAGTGTTTGGTAGTGCAGTAAAGCATTTAAGTGCACTTAAGAGCTTGTTTAAAACTCCATTTACGGACCATGATGGAGAAAAACCTTACGCTAGAGGTTTTGTGTAAAGACCACTCATAAAACATAATTAAGAACCCATTTATTTATTCAGTTACAAATGAGAGCCTTATTCATGTGAAATACAGCAAAAAAGATTTTCGGCAGACATCCTTACAACAGCATTTTATCACTCACAGGGAAGAGAAGACTCTATGGAATGTAACATGGCAAAACTTTTACCCAAAGGTCTTAGTTTATCACCATTCTCCACCCGCGAGAAAAAAAAATATGAAATAATATGTATAAAACTTGTCCGCGATAATTTGGTGAAAAGGTAGAATTTTTTTTCATTATAGAAAGAATGATATCTTAGAGTAATAATTGTGTCTTAATATATTTATACACATTAACATCAATATTTGGATTATTTGCAGAAAAATATATCCATTAGTATGATCTAGACGTAAATATTAATTCTGTGAATCGTCCCTGGAAGAAATATTATTCCTACATTCAAAAATAAATTTAACTCGGAAAGCACAAGAAATAGAAAAGCAAACCCAGAAAAGCAGCAGAATAATTTGTAAGTGGAAATAGCAAATGTTATCTCTTAAAGGATTGCATCCAATTCATGAAGCAGTCTATTAGTACGACTTAGACTCCTTGAGTCTAAGAATTTTAGACATGCTTGACCAAGCAGCACCACCACCACTTGGAACTTGGGACAACTGAAATTATCATTGAGATACCCTCAGAATAAACATTAAAATTCACACTTTTGAAATGTAGAGCTCGTGAAAAGCAGCTGCAAATTGTTTGTATGACTTTTGTTCTTGTAAAATGATAACTTGCCTTATCAACCAAATCATTCGATATCTATTATTTTAATAGATTTTTTAAAAAAGCAAAAATTAAATGTTTCTTATATATCAAAAAAGATATGCGATATAAATTTTAATTTGATATGAAATTCTTTTCATTTTGTAAGCTTTAGTTAACATGTCTGTTTCCATTGTAAAGCATTATTAAAAAAACTTTATTGATTTTCACTCGCTTTGGATGCAGTTTTGAAAATTTTGCGCCATTCTATACCCCTCAGAAGATACATTATTATCTTCAGAAATTATCTAATTAATCGCCAGAGATTTTCACTAAAATCTCGACTTCATATAATGATCTTATTATATTCTCAAGCACTTGTTCATATTTTCGCCACCTGGCAAAGTAATTAGGAGAAATATGGATTTTAAGATTCCAAATATTTATACTGATGAATCTTTGGAATATATTAAAAAACTTTGAATAATGAAATTAAATATGATTTTAAATCAAGTTTGTATTAGTGTACTAAAAAAAGTAGAAAAATATATATTTTTTTATCACAAATATGGATGTGGAAACAAAATCAAAATCCTGAGGCATCGAAAAACAATTCGTTAATGATATAGTCGCCAAATGAATATCAAAATAAAGAAAATTCTTAAACATTCATTATAAAATTAAACAGTTATTATTATGAGGTAGATAAAAAATTCCCCTACCTCCTTAGAGTAAATTGGAATTAAATAACCAAGTTTGGTTAATTAAATTAGTAAGAAATTATGTCTTACTTTTTTAGCACAGTAATAAAAGCATATTTTAGAAGTTCTTTGTTTATTTAAAATAGGGAAAGGCAGATATTTTAAATACTCACTTATCTATATATTTGAATGATACAAAACAAAAGAGACTGGACATAATTGTTTTCATTCATGTAAGATATTTCTATTTGATGGGAGAGTAAACGATACCGTCGCTAACGTTCTTGGTTATTTTCCTTTTAACATTTATTATATACGGGTTGTCGGAATAAACTTTCATCATTCTTATAACATAACATGAACACCATCTCCATGCCTCGTAACTATATTATATGGTTATTAAGCAGTGGCGTGGCTCAAGAAGTGGAAGAGGAAATCATAACACTGAGGGGTGACTCTCTTAAAACTCTGATATTTCTCTATACTGCTGCTCTTAATTAAAAAACGCATCAAGTCTACAAACAGCTTCATGGGAGTATAGAAGGATTGCTATTGTGCTATACAATAAAAAAATATTTTGAACACGGAAAAATAACAAACCTTTGAAAAACAATAAAATTACACAGTTATACATGAAATAGCTGGAAAATAATTGAAACAAAAAATGCAATGGAAAACTATACGAAGAAAAAAATGTTACTAAAAAAAAACAGAAAATGAAAAGAAAAAAAGATGAAAACAAATTAATACATTAATAAAAATAACATAAAATGTACAAGAACAGAGAGATGTAGCCACAGTATTTTTTAAAAAGTTTGATTTTGAAGAGGAGTTAGCTGATGGAACTCTCTATTTGAAGGAGAAACACGGAGGATCTTGGAAGAAAGTCCTGAAAGAACGACAAAGCTGTTCTTGAGTTCATTAGGGATGATATTGAAGAGGAGGCGAAGTTGAATGTTGATCTGGTGAAATGGGACCTATCTCCAAAGGAAAGTGATGGAGGATGAAGACGCATGAAGGAAAAGCTGAAGTTTGTTGATTTAACTTCCCTCATCGCTGGAGGAAGAGGTTTTTTCGGTTGCTAATAATAAAATGTTGGCCAAGAATGGGAATGGACGAAAGCATTGGACTCAACTGAGAAGAATATCTGAAGGAAACGAAAAAAACAATTAATTGGGATCTGACGGAAAAGACTGGTTTCTTGGAGAAAGTGGAGCAAATTATGTATCTTCCTTTCTTGACGTTGAATTACAGAGCATACTGGAACCATATTGGCTGATGTTGTTGATGGTGGTGCCATATGGTAGGAGGTTGTGAGGAGCAAACCGTAGCATAATGGATTGGTGCAGATTCCCACAAGAACAGAAAAAGGTTTCGGCAAGGTTGAATTTGTATGGAGAACGAAGGAAAGGCCCATGTCCTGTGAAAATAAAAACTTCGTTGCGTGTCCAGTTGATTGGATGCAAGCTAACTTTGGGAATTATGTTGTGAATGAGCTCCCAGTATCTCCATCATCCCAAGCCATTTGCCAGGGTGGCCAACATCTTCTGTCGTAAGAATGTTTTAATAAAAGATTTTGGTAACTCGAGTGGTGTTTGGTAGTACCTTTTCCCGTTTCTGCTACCTTAGCCAGTCTGTGTGCTTCGTTCCCTGCGTAACCAGCGTGGGCTTTGGATCCACGACTTTGACGTGGAGGATGACTATGGAGTAACTTGAAGATTTTCCGCAATTGAATTGTGACTCTTTGGGTTTGCTGCTGAACTGATGCTGGCTTGGTTGTCTACTAGAATAGCCGCTGCTGAGTTGGGAGGGTAACGGCGTGTTCCACTGCTTTGCGAAGAGCCAGGATTTCTGCCCTGGAAAGACTGTATTTCTAAGAGAAGGCTCCAGACCATCTGTGGGTAATGTTGATCGCTGACAAACACAGAAGGCTGCACCCACCCCTCTCTGTTTTCGATCCATCTGGTATAAATTCTAAGTCCAGGTTTATGTTGCCTCCGCCGTCAGCTGGAAATTTGAGTTGGATTTTAGATGTTCCAATGGGTGTGTTGACTATCCGTAGCTTTTTTTTCTTTCAATTTCACTGGGATCGATGTCACTGGACGTTTGTAGAAAAAAGTGAGTGGTCTAAGTCTGGAAGAGTGCTGTGCCACGAGCTTTGTAATTGTAGATGAAGAGGAGGGATACCTGAGTATGACCTGCAGAGCTGCCGTGGAGGTTGTCCTGTAGGCACCTGAGATCGCCAGGAGGAACGGACGCTGAATTGCTGAGTTTTCATGATTCGGTCTGTAGGTTCAAGACACCAGTGACTGCCCCATGCGCCACAGCACCCGTTCTGTTACTGCTTTTAAAAGGGTCCTTCGATGATTAAGGGAACTCCCCAGGATTTCCCCGGCTATTTTAGGAGATTAGTGATAAAGTTGAGTCGCTCTAGTAGATTGTGCTTTAAGGTGGGTGTTCCAATCATCTTTTCATCAATATAAATTTGAGACATTTAATAGCATAAATTTTTTAATTTTCTGCCTTGCCAGCGAATGCAGGGTCCTCTAACTAGCTTGCTGATAAGGAGATAATTTGTTTTTTTCTGCTGATATTTGAGTTGGTTTTGCTTGTCCAGGTGGACGAAGCAATGATTCTACACTCTAGACCAAGTTGGACTCTAGTCGGGGCACACAAAACCAGGACAAAAGTCGTCTGCGAAGGCTTGAATGCTGGTGTTGGCGGCCAGTTTTCTTGAAGTATTTCTATTTTATAATAAATTCCAGAGGGCTGGTCTAATTGCAAGACCTCTTTGAGGGCAGCCTTGTTTTTTATCGCTGGTCCTTCGCAGGTATTTAGGATGACCTTCCTGTTCTGGAGAAAATTCTTAAAGATATTAACTATGTTTGCTGGGTATTTACTACACAAGGTAAGATGAAATTGGTGCTGTGCTGAAGACAGTCAGGCACCCTTTTAATGTCGATCGAAAGCACCAGTACGTGACACCACTATTTCTGTGGATACGGTATCCAAGAGTTTCGTGGATGGCCATTTCTGCTGATCTCCCGCACGGGAATCCATACCAAGATTGCTAAGTCTGTTGTTCTTCGAGGTGAAAATTGAGTCGTTGGGTGAGGAGCGTTTTCTAGAACTTACCTATTGTCGGAGTAGAGGATATGGGGCCGAAAAGAGATGCTTCTGTTTAGATTTGCCGTTTATGAAAAAAAAGAATAATACTCTCAACCCAGGATCAAATTTACTAAATTAAGGCAAGTGTTAAAGTGTTCCATGAGGAGGAAGGGAATTTCTTTGAAAATTTGCTGTATGATGATGATGTCGATGCCATTTGTCCTGGTGCTTTTCTTGGAGAGATGATGGATGACAGTTGCTACTTCTCCTTGGTGAAGGGGCAGTCGTTTGCGTGCAAGGCGGGACATGGGTAGAACTATTACTGCTGGCAGGATGGGGGAAGATTTTCCAGAATATCTTGAGCTATTTTGAGGTGGTTTCCGAAGGATCATGGGATTATTTAAGGCTATTAATCTACTGGCTTGATCAGTTTTCTGAATGCAGCTTTGTAATGGGTGCCGTATGGATTCGATGCTATTGTGCAGAATGATTTCCAGCCATTCCCTTGCAGTTTTGACTTTCCGCATGTACTTTTTCAGTTCTTCTTTATGAATTGAATCGTGGGTATTTGATCTTGGGGTGCCCTTTTGTGCACGTTCTCTCAGCGCCTTCAATGGTTTTTTCTATTTCCCAAGGTCTTGTGTATACCAGGTTTGGAGTTGAGAAAGATTTTGATTCTTAGTGCGGTAGATTTATTACAGGCTTCACAACGCAATTTTTGAGGTTTAGTTGCCTTGCTGATGTCCTTTCATTCCTGACTATTTCTGAAGGCTCTCAATAAAGAATTGACAAGGTTTTTTTTGAGGAAAATATTGTGGTTACCATGACGAGTTTTGGTACCTGAAAAAAGGTGTGCTCTTCACGGAGCTGAGTCAGATCGCATTTCAATGTAATGATGGCTGAGAGACGGTTCTTCCAAGGCTTCCCACTGGCACCTACCAAACATTTGTTGGAGTAGAGGGAGAGGTCTGCCAGCCTTTGAGGCAGGGTAAAGGTTGGAGGAGCATCCAGTCCATTGTTAATAAAAAAGATTGTTGGTAAGAATGAACTCCTCAATGGCAGTTCCCCTGGAGTCCACATCACAGCCCAAAGGGTACATACATGATAGTCTGTCCCAATAAATAATTTTCTCTTGAAGAGATGAAATTGGCTTTTACTTCAGCAGTGTTTCTTGTATATTAGAAAATGGAGAAGAGAATGAAATGAAAGTAGTCTGTTAAGGTCCTGTTTGAATTTTGACTGGAACCGTGTTTCATGGTAGAGACCAAGGGCCAGCCAGTTGTCTGCCGAATGATGAATGCTGCTTCGGTTTGAAATCGAATTGAAGATGTTCAAAGATTGTGGGATATCTTAATTTGGCTAATTTGTATTGTATGGTTCTTGTAAAAGGAGCAGATCTTGACAGTTTATCTGAAGTGGGATGAAGATGTCGTTTGTAGCTTTAGTTTCCTGTTGATTTGGGAGGACTTTGGGTAATTTTTTTTGAGGCAAGTAGAAGAGATCTTATTAAAAGAGACTGACGGGCAGCTATAATCCCTGTCTTCTTATATAGGCTGTGAATTTCTTTCTTGTAGCATGGGCATTGAGTAGCTCATTGGCCCTATGTCTGATGTTGTGGATTTGTACCTGCTGTTTCTGTTGGCTCTTTCAATTACTCTGTGAGTTGAAATTGCTTCGCAATATGAGGTGTTGTGTATGGTCTGCCAAATTCCGCAGTTTGGAACAGTGTGCTGTAATTTTGTCTCATGACGAATGCCTGGCAAACTGACACCTTTTCTACGTGGAAGAATTCCTTAATTTAAAACATATTCCAGTTTACTACAATCTTCTCAAATCTCTTTAATTGAGTTGAGGTATGTGTATACCCGTCAGAGCAGGCTGATATCAATTCTTGTGCATCATAATGCTATCAGAAATCCATAATTGATAAAATTATGTTTAAACCTTCCTCTTAAGGTTGAATGATCTGATAATGGCCGACCCTCATGATCCTATCTTTGAAAGCAAAATGCAGAATAGACTTAAGAGACAATTTATCAACAAAGAAATTCAATACTCACATATGAGATTCAAAATAAATCTGCCTTGCAATTATGGCATTTTTTGCATGTGTGCTCGCTCCTCTTTTTATATAATTAACTGGAAGAAGACAGTGACTAAATTTAATGTAGATGGCTGATCATTAAATATTTTAACCTTTGAGAAGAATTAGATTTTTATTAATTAATTTTCAACATATTCGATAAATTAATTTCATAGCACTATAATTTTTTGGAAGAATTTTTATCTTCACATGCAGTTAATCTAAAATGATAAAAATTAATCCAATAAATTGACTTTTAAATCTTTGGTTTCTCTGAATTTTTTACATTTGCAAGAACATTTCTGGCCGCTGATTCTTAGAAGACGCTATTTTTTTGAAAATAGGAAAAAATCTTTCTTTGCGAAATACAGAGTGATTCCAGAAGAATTGTAGCTTCTGAATGGTAATTATGAAACGGGAATCTTTGCTGAGAAAAAGTTTGGACAGAAATTACTCGAAAGTGGGAATCAATTCACTTGATACACATAAGGCAAGAAACAGTAGAAGGAATAGAAACATTTGTTAGTTGTTTAACTAATGGAGCTCTAAGCTATTCAAGAAGAAAAAACGTCCAATTTCTGAGCAATGAAAGCTCTAAGAATGTTCTAAGCATCTAACTCCAGAAACATTTTAAACGGAGTTTGTTGTAATAGCCTTTTTGGTATCGCAACAAAACAATTGGTTTCTTTGATCGAAACCAATATTACATATGAGAAAATATTTCGACATGACATACGAAGACGATAGATTTCCTGTTAACCTCTGGCGAGTTAAAGAATTTCTTTTTAGTAAATTGTCTTAATGGCGATCCAAGGCATTTGTTAGCAAATGGGTCGTCAGGGGAGAAGAAAATAAAATGTTAAAATGCACATACAATTAAAGAAGACGGTTTTTGAGAATATATTGAAGGCTCTAAATTATTCCGTTACATCTATTAAAAATTTCACAAATGTGCCAATTGTTTCATACCGTTGTACATATATTCGGTGCTTTAGTTTGAAATATTACAGGTATTTCCCTCTATTGTAGAATTTCAGTCTCTTATGTTTACGAAATTAATATTTGATAAATCCTTAACCTTTACCTGAAGGGGTTTTACAGTCGGTGTACCGGCGGAATCCTCCGTTTCCCCCCTCATCTGCGGACTGGCACTACTACTGTACCACAGATTCATTAGTATCACATAACTTTTGAGAAGAAACTGCAATTGGTTTTAATGTCTTTCCAGAAGTTCCATGTGCTTTTTGACGCTGTAATATTATGGTTTCCATTGTGCCAAAAATTGCACAACGATAACTGCCATGTTTCACTATTTATATTCTTTACTATTATATTTATTACTATTATTATTATTTATTACTATTATTTACTCTACTATTATATCTATTTATACTTTACTGTATCATAATTTTCTTGTAAATAACTTACTTATTTTCTTCATGTAACAAATTGCTCTTTTTAATAATAAACAATGATTATATCCTAATCATAGTGTAATATTAAAAATTCCTTAATCAAGTATGGTTTTTTTTGCAGCTTTTGAGTTACATTTTTCTTACCTGTGTAATTAATAACTAATGGAAAAGTTCGCCAAAAAAAGAAATAAATACTAAAAGGATAAAATCTTTTTGTACACTTTTATTTAAATAGCTTTTTCTTCGTGTTTGTAAGATGGAATTTTTTCACCAATATTCTTTCGTTGCCTGATGAGCCCGGGTATGGAAATATCTTGCAACTGTTTGGCTAAACATGCCAATTAAATATTTCAGTATTTTCAGAAGTTATACTCCTGTCAGTGGATTAATTCAATTTTTAATTCTGTACTAAGGGCACCACCGTATAGTGAATTTCTGAAAAGCAATTTATTTTAAAGTCTTTATAAAAATGAACAATAAACTAAAAATTAAAGAGTAGAAAATTATTCTAATCAAATAATTCCTGCTTTCTAGTACACTAATAAAAGTATGTTTTTAATAACAGTTTTTATTACATTTTTTACATTAATACTTATTGATAAACTGGCGTGAAATTTGGCTTATTACAAGAAGACTGAATGAAATCAGGCTGCTTGGACAAAGACTTGCCCATTTTGTTATTTGCCTAAATGTGTATGGGCTTTTTTGAACAAGCAGTAGATATTAGGCTGATTGGAAAGTGAAGGTGATTTTCATTAAGAATGCACAATAACGGCTATCTTTGCAATAAGCTGGATTTTTCAGTTAGCCGACGATAGATATACACACAGGTGCCTTGGAGATAGCGCACCAAGAAGGGAGTATGGGATTGAAATGAAATTTAATCCACATAATGAAACAGACGAGAGATTCACTTGATCCCAAAATCAAGACAATTCAGCAAATACATTGTGTGCAATCAGACAAATACAGTGCAACTTCAATAGCGCGTCGGACCACCTCCTGCTGCAATAAATGCCGCAACACGGTCCGGCATTGTGTTGTTTAGACGTCTGATGTTGTCCTGAGGCAGATGGACCCACATTGAACAGCCATCTCAAAATCATGTACAGAGTGACACAGCGGCATCTGGCGCTTCAGATGGTCCCACACATGTTCTATAGGAGACAAGTCCGGGTAGCGGGCCGGCCATGGAAGAGTCTGAACATGACTTAGGAAGTCTTGAGCAACTGGAGCTGTATGAGGACGAGCATTATCTTGCTGGAAAATTTCCCCTGGATGACCATTTAGGAAAGATCCCACGTGGGATCGAAGAATGTTATCAACATAACGCTGGCCCGTTAAGGTTCCACGTACCACAATTAGAGTGGACCGGCTTGCATAGGTTATGGCCTCCAGACCATTACGTCTGCTGTGCGGGCAGTGTGTCGTGCGACAACGTGGGTGGAATTGTACCGTTCACCAGGGCGCCTCCACACCCGTACGTGGTTATCATCTATCCCCCAAACGAACCGGGATTCATCGCTAAACACCACATTTTGCCAATCTGTGGCATTCCACGTCGCTCTGGCATGGCACCACTGTAGACGGAGTCGCCGATGTTTCGGAGTTAAAGGCAATATACGAACAGGGCACTTGGATTGAAGATTCGCTTCCGCAAGGCGTTTGGAAATGGTTTGTGGAACAACTGGCACCCCTACATCTGATAGTATCGAAGAACGAGTCACTGTGGGATCCACGAGCGCTTGTCGCACGATCCTCTCGCCTCGTCGTCTTCCTGGTCGCTCCAGATACGGTACGCCGCATGTGGGTACCATCTCGTGCCCACTGTTCTGACTACACACTCCGAACGATCGACCCGGCGAGCAACACGGCGCGTCGACCAGCCTGCGGTTTTCATGCCAATGGTGAGGCCCCTCTCAAACTCGTTACCAGTGGCATTCTTCGCTTACTAAAGTCCTCCTCGAGCCGGAATGTGATCGTCACGTTTATGAATCTTCCGCTATGCGACAGTTTATATACAGCGGTGGGGAAGCTGTGCCCTCCCATCGGGGAAAAATTTTGTATCCCTTCGGGCAAAATATTTGTACAGGGTATTCAACTGTAGTTGATAAATAATAATCTGGCGAAAATTTGAGACCAATTTCATTATACTCGTCTCCCATACAGCAGGTCATGCCCCCCCTGTCGGACAAATGGTCCCCCGTCGGGCAAACTCTAGCGCATTCCTGTTTATATAGGGCCCACTTCCTGATTTCAGCGCCACTGCAGGGTGTGTGGTCAAGCGCAATGGCACCAAACTTGGATCATTTGCATATCGGATGTCACTGTACTTATTTGCGAAGTTTCACGATTGTACCTTTCTTCCGTCTTGGTGCTCTAATTTCAATGTACCTGTGTGTATTTCGACTTAGAATACAGTAGTCATAAACAGTAAAAGTTTATATCATCATGCATCAAAACAACATGTTCAGTTTATATATCATGCAAATAGAATTCTTTATTATTCATTTCTTCGTTATTGTTTGTTTACTTTTGCATTTCAGTTGCAGCAGGATTTTTCGCGATCTGGATGCATTATACTCTTTTAGCTTTTTTGTTCCCGGGTTTCTTGGCTTTTTTTCTTTTTGGGGGATTACTGTTTTTTTCTATATGTATTTATCATTATTCATATAAAAACTCAACAACTATATTAAAAAACTTAGAAAATTATTAAAATTTCTAAATGAAGCATTGAACTCAATCCCGCAAATTTTAGTATGTATCATAATTAATAAACTTATTATTTCGATTTCTTTTTGTTTGGTTTTCTGAAAATCGTATCTGCATTTCATGTTGGTTGATTGTGCTATTAAAAAAAGATGATGATTCATGCTCCTTAACAATTTTATCTATAATTTTGTTTGAATAAACGCTATACATAAAATTGTTTGACTTTTTTGCATGGAACGCATTATTGTATTTTGCATTAATTTAGACGGGGAAAATTATTTCGCTTTAACGAGCTTTTCGCATAAGCTTCTGGAACGAATTATGCTAGTTCAGCGAGGTTCCACTGTAATGTTTTGAAGATAGCCTACTTGATAATATTCGAACGAGGAAGAGGTTCTTGCATTTTATGGACCAACAAAAATATGGTGATATATCTATGCTAATTCTTGTTATAGTGGGCTGAAAAATAGTAAATGCTTGATGATTAAAATAGCTCTTATTTAATCATCATTTGAAACATCAAAGATGGTTTTAATTTTTAGTTCAAAATATTTGTAAATAGTTTTATTAATCTAAATCTCATTGCTAGTAAAATAATTTTTAATTAGTTTGCTCTATTCGAGTTTTTTCTTGATAGGAGAATATACAGAAATGTCAACTTGATCATGCATTTTAATCAATTATTAAAATTTAATTGATGGATTGAAATTTTTATTATAATTTCATATCTATATGTCATCTACAGATAAAGGATAAACATTATACTTTCTTATCTTGTGAAAATCATACAATTTTTTTCACATTTGTTATAAGTGTTCGAGCAATTTCAAAGACAGATGTTCAAGTATGTTATACCCTTGCCTTACATTTTTATTGAACCTCCTAATTAAATGCCATCACCCATTTGATATATTTTTTATTATTTCAATCTATTTAAGATGGTGAAGAATACGTGAGAAGTTTAAGCGTGAAGAGGTGTTTTGTATGTAAAATTAATTGTTATGCTAACTTAATTACGGATTTAAATAGCGTTCGTGCACAAAAGATCTGAACATATGATAAGCGACGCTGACCAAGAAGGGGTTAAAACCTAGTCATGTTCCTTTCAATGTACATTTTACAGAAATTGTTAATTTAGAATATAAATGTAAATCACTACAGCTAAAGTTTAAAAGTTTTTTTTTTTAATATTTGAAGTTCATTATCTGTTTTTCAATAGATAATAGATTTAACCAATGTCTACAAATCTGAATTTTGAAAGTAATAAAATTGAATTGTCAAAGAAATCATTCTTGGAACCATCTCGTATTCAGGAACACACAAAAGCGTAACAAGTTAGATGGATCAAATTTGTTTTGTGGTATTGAAAAAAAAATTTAGATTTCTATCAAATTCATAACGAAAAGGAAATCTTTCTATCTATTTGTACGTGTTATGTGAATATGATAACTCACAAACTCCACACGGGTAATGTGGAAAATCGGTTATTATTCATAATGACCGGCGATTATGCATAATAACCAGCAGTGGCGGACTGGGTCTGAAAATAGTGGTTGCCAGGAGTCAGTGAGGGCCCACACATATCTACAATCATAACATTAATATATATATATATATATATAATTATTAAATATATTATTAAATATATATATATATATATATATATATACTTTAAATTCTAATATTATATATTTTAAAATCTTAGTACAATATTAATGTATTCTGAAGTCACTTTTCTTATACTCCAGTTTCGTTTTATTTCCCGCGCTAGGGGTATGTTAAATCTCGCGTTTTGGCATATTTATTACTAAAAGAATATTTTAATTGCTCCCACGCGCCAGCTTAAATCGCGAAATCAGCAACTTATTGGCGCCATACTTTTTCCTAAAACACTTACGTAATTTACTAAAAATGCTAATATTCCCTTCACTTTGATCAAGTGTCTATATGTTAATCCCTTATCTGAGAGAATGAAGGGATTTTCCGTTCTCTTTTGACTTGAAACTTTCCTACGAGATGTGCGCATATTCCGCCACTCTCCCATAATAAATAAAAACAGCTAATAACTCGGCTTGTTCCTTATTTGATGACTACAACAACGGAATCATTTCATGTATATATAAATATAATTTAAAATCAATAATCTATTCCTAATCTAAAGATATGTTAAAGACATTATTAATTAATTTAAGTATTATACATAATCACTGGAAGTAACAAATATAAATTCAAATTTATGATTGAATGTTAAAAAATTCTTGAAATAACTATATGGTTCCAAAATTACAGCGTGCTACACATCCACAAAATGTTTTTAAGCAAACTTAAAATAAAATGCAAACTATCTACCAATTTTAATGTTTTCAAAGAACACCTGTTACTGTTAATGACTGACAACACAAAAGTATAGAATTCCACTAGATTAAGAGCAAGTCAACAAGCGTTTCAGTTCACTAGATGTCTCAGCAAATCTGTCAATAATTTTTTCTCCATCCAAATTGTCTAACAATTCATTTTCAATAGACAGCAGTGCATATGATTCCAAGTTTTCCTCTGACAATGAATTTCTTAATCGGTTCTTTATGATCTTTAGCTTTGAAAATGTTCTCTCGCAGTGTACTTGGGTAACTGATAAAGTACAGACGACTTTATAAAGTTCATAAAGGTTATCATATGCTTTATCATGAAGTCTGTTTGATACTAAAATTTTTAATACACACGACGGACAAGTGCTGCAGGTTTTGCAGTTATTGCTTCATCACTTCATCACCATCCCTGATCTATGGATGTGTAATTTAAACAGAATCTAAATGAATAAATTTCTCGTCCGCTGGGTTGATATAAATTCTACGTTTAAAATAACGAATTTATGATTAAAGTTATTTGATTTTAAATTCCATAAGTTAAATATTTCTTATACGGTTTTAGAGACAAAGTATGAAGGAGAAATGCTGCCCATTGGTAGGGCATCTGTTGAAAGAGAGGAACCTTTAAAACAAACTTCTTTGGATGATTTAGAGTTTAGTAATTTGTACTGGTAATGTTTCAGTGATTTGTAATTAAACTTGTATCATTAAAGAGATATTTTTGTATTATAAATAATTCAAAAATCATTTTGTTAGATAGTATTTTTTTAAAATATTGCGAAAAAACCTTGCTTAATTTTAACTGAAATTTAATTTACTTTTGAATTTTAAAAAGTTGACAATTATTTTCATTTTGTTTTGAAGAACATGTGTGCCAAAATTCATTAAGATCGAGCAAAACTATAGATTTGTACATAATACATTCTTATAATGTAAAAAACTTTTTTTGTTGTATTAAAATGCAGTCCATTTTAATTGTTTCGCCAGTTTTTTTTCTTTAAGTCAAGTCTATTTCTTTCTTTCTTCGTTACTTCGAATAAATTTAGTTTTTGATAGACTTTCTATGTCATTTTGATAAATTTACTTTTTAGCAATGACCTTAAACCCATCTTTCCACTTAGGACAAAATAATCTTCCCTGCAGATTACGTAATTCATTTATTTATTATAATTAGGATAAATTTTAACTTTATAATTAACTTAAAAATGTGTAATAATTGTATATTATAATTATGCAGATTTAAAAAAGAATAATCTTCACTGAATTGCGTGTTTTCTAGACTTATTTATCAATTGAATGTAAAGACTTAAATCATTAATTTCATTACATGTAGAAACATCATCAAAATTTATCTCAATTCCAATACGTTTCCTATCTACTGTTTTTTTTTTCAAACTAATTTCTTTATCAGTCTTTTGTAACAATTAATGCTTTCAATTTGCCATAAATTAAATAAGAAAGAGAATGTGATATGTCCTGTTTCTCTCTGGTGACTGAGAACAGAAATGTACCTCAATTCCACTAAAGAAGCACCAGATATAAGCGGGGTTTACACGCGAACAGTAAAACCGACAGTAAAATGTCGCTGTCAACTTTGGACAGAGTCTTGCCGTGGCCCGGTTAAAATTTTTATGATTCTGCGCATGCATCATCTCTTACTGTCGGTTTTACTGTTCGCGTGTAAACCCCGCTAGTCCAAGACAACTCAAAAATGTTATATAGCAGGACTTCTCTGGCCCTGTCCAGATAGCAGGCGCAGTCTAAAAAGGGTGATAGCTCCGCCCCCCCCCCCCGAAATACATAACACCTCTTTTCCTTCGTGCTTTTAGCCGGCAAATTACTTGATCTCTTTACCTCTCTTGTCAGGGCTTTAAAGTCTCGAAGAAGACAGAATAATAAAATTAGCTTTTGAAAAAAGAAGAAAAAATATGTCATTGTGCCCTCTCTAGCAAGAACCACACACTTCTTGCAAAGAGAGATTCTTTGGACATTCCTACGGAGACAATAAAATGTCAACAGCATCAGTTTGCAATATAAGAGTAATACTAGCTATTTTGTTTAAGAATTGCTCCCTTTCCAGGGGCCCCGGTAGTATATTGTCTCATTCTTACTTACAGGAAACGAAATACGAAGACTTCTCGACCCCCTGCTGTAGAGTCAAGGGCACTCCTTTTTATCTTCCATTTATGATAGCAGGGAAAGTTAGAGCGTTGTTGACTTGTGAATCAGTATTGTAAAAACAAATTTGACCACACTGCTCTTCAAATAGATTTCAAAACACAAAATAAATCCTTAAGAATAGTATTATGAAATTTAAACGATACTTGATTTTTAATTAGAATATGTTCGAGTACAATGCAATTGTAAATCAAATGAAAGCACAAAATTAAATTACCCAAAAAATGCCTGAAAAAAGCTACAGGGTCCATATGCAGTTGCCTATTTGATAACCCGGCCTTGTTTATAAGAAGTTTTGGGGCAACAAATATTATGATAAATAAAAAAAAAAACATTATACGAAACTGAGATAACGAATCATTCAAGAATAATGGTTTCAGTAGTTTGATTATAAAAAATACAAAATTCTAATTTACAATTGATTTCAAACAAAGCTGTTAATAATTTTAAAAAATTTTCTATTAATCAATCTCAATATTCTTTATTTATAGAATCGGACATTTTTTAAATTATAAAACAACAGGATGTAAAACTTCAAATAGGTTATTAGAAAAAATTACGAAAAGGAAAGGTTTCAAAAACTACCTTTCCTTTTTTCCACTGCTAATTCCTTCAAAATATCTCTAGCTATATTTATAATTGCTGTATAAGGCATATAGTTCATGACTACAAATTTAAGATCAGCTAATTAAGCTTTCACTTGCAAAGTTTTAATAAACATAATTAAAAACATTATTTATTTAAGTTTAAGGTTAATTTATTCTACTAAAATTAGCTTTTCTTCAGAAAGCAAACTACTCGTAATTTCTATATAATACTCATCTTAAAAGACAGTAGTGGTACAGTAGAAAGAAATATGCAATGGTATCAAATACATGTTTAATAAAAATAAATAATGATCAGATTTAAATCAAAATTTTCATCATTATTTTAATGATTGTGTAGAAAAGAGTTAAATCGTTTTATTTCAGACAATCAAAATTACTATAAGAGACAACAGTCTTCTCGGTGTTTAAAAAAAAAAATGCGTGGAAATTCAATTCAAACTGAATTCCCATTAATTATTATTATGTGCACGACATTCAAATGGAAGTATATACTCTTATTTCGCATCTGAACGTTTGAAAAATCTTATTTTATTTTATCGTGAACATCCGCTAGTAATTTATATTTGCAAAACTTTCTTAGAAATATTAAAACAAATCATGTTTCTGTAATGCAATAAAAACATGTTTTTAATAATTTGTTGAAAACAATAATTAATTGATTTTAATTTTAATAAATTCGATTACATTCTTTGTAACACGCTGGTGCGGGGCCCTATTTGGAGCAATCGGCTTAAGGCCGGCCCCGACTTTCAACTTAACAAAAATTAAATAAGTTGGCGAATTTAAAGTTTGTTGATATAATCAAATTAAGACAATTAATAAGATGGACGAGTCGGTTGGTAGTCAAATGCGATTAGTGTTTAATATTACAAAAGCAATGTAAAAATAAAGAAATGATAATTTCAGCTTACCTCTCAAAGAAAAATTTTTTTTCTTTCTTTTTCAAGATACGCTACTTTCTTCCTAGTAAAAGCAGAAATAACACTTTTCTCACCAATTATTTTCCATGAAAGACAGACCAATAAGACAGGTCCCTTTTACTCTTCTAAACGCAAACGCATAAAGAAAAGCGTGAGTCATAAATGTCATTTGGTGTCTTCAATGGGCACAATTTCTCCCACCCACCACAGTTTTAGTTAAGAAAACCTTTTCCTACAGGCGAGTTCCCTTGTTTGTCAGATTTATTACAGTAAAATGAAACTACAAAAAAAGAAAGAAAAAACCACCTTATAGCCATCTCTCACAAGAACCGCAGTCTATCTGCACAAAGGGATGCAATTCCTTCCGTCTCTCCGGGGCTTCCGAAACCAGCAAAATATCTTAATGAGTTTTGCGACTCGAATTTGCACAAAAGAGATACCCTATTTCAATGCCCCGAAGGTTTGCTGGTGAAACATCTGTACATGATCGGAAGTTCAAAGGAAGTGGACAGAACGCCATTCATACGGGTGGGTATTCGACCACCCGTTGTTTGACTGGTCGAATTACGACGGTAGTAAATCCCTAAAAACGGGTGTCGAACTCCAAAACATGAACCTTGGGGGAGAAGGCTATTTTGACTATGTGTTTTAGAGAAGGAGTTCTTCTTTGCTTCTCTGCCACACTTTCTGGGGGGCCCAAATTGCCTTCTGTTTAAGGGGCCCACTTGCCATCGGGCAAGCTGGCAACCTAGCCAGTCCGCCACTGATAACCAGGTAAGCCGGTTAAAGTGGAGAAATTACCACTTTAACCGGTTATTATGCATAATTACCAATGCAGTTTGGTCAATGCGATTAATTACATTGACATGAGATCTCATTCAGCAAACTTCATAGGTAAATGTGTTTAATTAAGCAAAACGTATTATGTATTACAGTTAAAGGTTAATAGCTTAAAGTTAAATCTTTTCGAAACCAAAGCATTTGTGGGTTGTCTTTGCACTATCTCCTGTTTCAAATGTAGAATTTCAACCGCGCTTCCGATGCCTGCGGCATCAAAAGTGGGCACCGGCAGATTTTTTTAGCTTAAAAAATATTTTTTTTTGCTAGCAGCGGGGGCCGGAATCTATTAGCTTCGCTATCTCATTGAATCTAAGGAATCTACGTTTTTTAATTACTCAAATGAAACAAAAAACTGTGCTCGCGATGCTGTGGCATCTGAAATGGGCACCGGGTATATTTTTTAACTTAAAAGAAAAACATCCTACGGCTTCGCTAGCAGTGGGAGCAAGAACCTAGTAGCTTTGCTAGCTCATTGAAAGTAAGGAATCTGCGTTTTTTTAATTATTCAATTTAAGCAGAAAAATTGTGCTCGCGATGCCTACGGCACCTGAAATGGGCACCGGCCAAATGTTTTTAACTTTAAAAAAATCATGTGGCTTTGCTAGCAGCGGGGGCCGGAGTCTATTAGCTTCGCTAGGTCACAAATATAAGGAATCTGTGTTTTATAATTACTTTAAGGAGGCAGGAGAAATTGTGCTCGCGATACCTGCGGCATCTGAAATAGGCGCCGGGGAAATTTTGTTAACGTAAGAAAAAACATCATATTTCTTCTAGCAGGGGGACCCGGAACCTAGTAGCTTAGCAAGCTCATTGAATGTTAGAATATTGAAAAAATTAGGGGTTTACACAGGTATATCGGGGATTGTAAAAAATATTAAGCATTTGCCCCTAGTAGCTCCACAACTAGCGCCAAATGTTTTTCAGAACAAGGAATGTAATTAATAGATTTACTCAGTTCTAATGCTTGCAATTGGGAAGAAACACTCTAGATTTAACAATAAAAAAAGAATAGAATAATGCGAAGAATCAAAGAAACCACTACTCAAGTGAAGACAGAATCCTAAATTATGAATTCCGAAATATGAACAAGCGACTTCATAAAATTCCACGCAAAACATTTTTTTTAAATTCATAAATCAATAAAAATCGTTCAGTTACGTAATCGGAGAAATATAAGATCACTAAATAAATCAAAACTATATTTTCAAACATTTATTTAAAATTAAATTTTAAGACCAACTTTAGTGTATGTTAGAGGAGCCGAAAGCTACTCCGTTCAAAATAATCACATTGACCAAACTTCATTGATAATTATGCATAATAACCGGTTAATGTGGTAAATTCTTATAAATTATCCGCTTGAACCGTTTTACTCGGTTATTATGCATAATCTGCGGTTATTAAGCATAATAACCGATTATCCACATTGACTGTAACATATACATAACACCACTTCATGCTCACTTTTAGAATCATTATGATTCTTTATAATTGGTTTAGGTGAACTTGAAGTGGAAGCAGACCGCACCCGCCACAGGACGAAAAAAAAAAAGCATTAACTAATAAAGAAAAATTTCAAAAGAAATTATAAAACTAAGACAAGAGAACTTAACTTATAACAAAATAAAATAAATAATAAAAGATAGACTCAACTAATTAAAAGAGAGAAGTAAGAAAATAAAAAAAAGGAACATAAAGTCCTTTTTCTATAAGTTTTTAAAAATTCCATGAACTATTACCTTGAAAACTTTATCTTTATGAATAGTTTTTTTTTTTTTTTATAGCCTGTGGTTTGACCATGAAAAACGTACAGTTTATAGAGAAAGCAACATATACCTAAATAAAATTTTGGTACGTTGTCATTAAACAATTAGGAGCATTACAGGGGGGGTGGAATTCTGATTTTTACTATCTCTTATATAAACTTTTATAATTGTCCAAAAATAGGACCTTGAAATTTTTATGATCATGAACCCTAGTATCTAACACTTGGGTAAAGGCGATATGTATTCGCACAGAATATAAGTATTGAGGAACTATCACTACATTTCATATCACAGCATTGGAAATCTATTAAAATTTATCTTTAAAAAATACCCGAAAATTTGATCAAATTTATCTAGATTTTTTAAATTCGTCTCTGATATTTGATTAGTAATTTCAGTTTTGTACCAGCAGGTTGTCTGGCATGCTTATGGCGAGTTTTCTGTTTTGTTTATATACATTAAAATGCCTTACCTACATATTTCCGTTGTAATGCTAAGTCAATGGAATCTTCAAAGCAGAAGTCCAAAAGTAATGCAAATAAAGTCAAGGTTTTTAATGCAAATAAACAAAACAGAAAAAATGTCCATAGAATACAGTTTCTTTTTCTGTTAAGCTTTTTAGTATAGTGAAAAGATGCTAGTCTTTATTTCGAATATCTTTCCATTTACCAACTGGATTGAAAATTTGATGTACATTTACAATTTTGTTTTTAAGATCTGTTGGCCTGAATGCTGAACAAATATGAAAGCTGAAACATAGCGTTTCTTAATTCTACAAATAGGTTCATTTTTCTTTGTTAAACAGCCCAATATGGGTAACCTTGCATTCTTATTCTTCCACAGAAAAAAGAGGGATACCTGACATTCCTTTCCACTTCTGAGAAACGTTTTGGCTGTTGGTTCAACAAAGTCGTAGTAAGGCAGACAATCTACAAGTGGGTCCTTTAAATTCATCAGTAGTTACATAAAGTTTCACAGCAATGAGAAATTAGGATTGGGTATTTATAGCATCATAGTCCATAATTCATTAAGTGAGTTGGACCTTTCTTATACATTCAATTATTACATCATACGAGACTTATTTCTGAACAAAGAATTTCTTCTCTTAAATCTTAATGAATAAAAAGTTCTGCGTTTTTAATCGACCTCCAAGCTAAATTGAGGAGGTTTTAAAAAATCCCTATCTTTGGCTTTTTTAATCAGTTTTCTTTTCATATGAATTTTGTGAAATTTGATTTATGTGGCTTCTGCATGAGATTTGTTCATAAAGAAAGTTCAAGAAAGTTTTATATGCTTTATGGACGAGTTTTCTTGTTTGTTTACTTACATTAAAAACCTTGACTTTTTCTGCTTGTATGTTGGACTTCCGCTTTGAAGATTCCATTGACTTAGCATTGCACCGGAATTTCTTATTGCAGGCACTTAAATGTAAACAAACAAAGCAGAAAACTGGTCCATAAATTCTTACATCCCAGGGTTAAGTAATGCAGTATATTTGAAAAGGATAAATTTGAATATATCCTGTTTTTAATTGTTATATTTTTCTTCAAGGTGTTGCTAGATTGATGTTGAACCACAGAATAAGGCATGGCTAAAGATACAACTGCTTCGAATGATTACTCATCGGGGTTGTGCAAAAATGGACATGACAAATTTGGAAAATTAACTGTGGATTTTGCTCAATCGAATGAGAAAGCGCATCAGAGGGAAGTATTTGATGATACCCTTAAAGCGGAGATAAATTTGAGGAATAATTCGTCGGAAAGGACTAACAGTTGCGATGTGGCGAATGTGAAAAAGAGTATATGTGAAGAATGTGGAAAATCTTTCAGAAACCGAAGTGGATTACAGCGACATTTACTTATTCATACAAACGAAAAACCGTTTATTTGTGACATTTGTGGGAAAGCATTCAGACAGAGAGCGAATTTGAAATCTCATATTGTCACTCATACAAAAGAAAAACCTTATGTTTGTGAAGCATGCAGTAAAACGTTCAGAAGTAATCGTAATTTACAGAGACATATACGTATTCATACGAAAGAAAAGCCCTATGTTTGCGAAGTGTGCAGTAAATCATTCGCTGATTATCAAGATTTAAAGAGACATTTACGTATTCATACAAAAGAGAAACCGTATGTTTGTGAAGTGTGCAGTAAAGCATTTGTACGAAGAAGTTGTTTAAGGTCCCATTTATTTTCTCATTCTGAAGAAAAACATTACGTTTGTGAAGTCTGCGGTAAAGAATTCACTAATGGTTATGCTTTAAAGCTCCATTTACGGACTCATGCTGAAGAAAAACCTTACGTTTGTGAAGTTTGTGGTAAAGCATTCACTCATAAATGTACATTAAGATCCCATTTATTTATTCATACAAATGAGAAGCCTTATTCATGTGAAATATGTGCAAAAACCTTTCGGCAGATATCCCATTTACAACAGCATTTACTTACTCACACGAAAGAGAAGACTCATGAATGCAATACTTGTGGCAAAACTTTTACCCAAAGGTCTGGTTTACTTTATCATCTCTCCGTTCATGAGAAAGAAAAAATGTGAAAATAATATACACAAAACTTGTCCGTGACTCTTGGTGAAAAGGTAGAATTTTCTTCATTATAGAAAGAAAGATATCTTAGAGTAATAATTGTGTTCAGAATATTTTTATACACTAATATCAATTTTTGGATTATTTGCGGAAAAATATCTTCATTATTATGATCCAATGCAATATTAATTGTGAATTGTTCCTTGAAGAAATATTATTCCTACATTCAAAAAAATACAATAAAAATAGATTTAACTCAATGCCTAATAATTCCTCAATTCAATATTAAATTTAACTCAATTTATACAATAAAATAAATTTAACTCAAGCACAAGAAATAGAAAAATAAAAAAAACAGAACATAAAACACAACGGAATAATTTATGGAAAGAGCAAATGTTATCAAGGTTGACTACATCCAATTTTTATCCAGTAGTCTACAGAAAGAATGTCTTAGACTCCTGTAGTCTAAGAATTTTAGACGACAAAAACTTGGGCCACATCCCTTCTATCAGGCATGGTAAAAGGTACGGGAATAAAGTAAAAAATTATGTGGCAGAAAAATACACAGACTTTAAGTTCAGGGATGTGGGACTGATAATCAATCCCAAATTTTATTTTTTGGGAGCATCGCCAAATGGACTTCTACATGACAGAGAGACATTTCTTGTAGAAATAAAATGTATATACAATGCAGAAAATTTAGAACTCGAAGAACTGTGTTTAAAACAAGGTTTTTGCCTAGAGCATTTTGATGGTGTTTTTAAGTTAAAAAGAAATCACCAACATTATTATCAAATGCAAGGACAGATGGCAATGTGCCACAGAAAAAAATGCCTATTTGTCCTAGTGCATAATGTAAGGAAAGAACCTTATATTGAGTAAATTCACTTTAATGAAGAAAAGTGGAAATACATTTTCGAAAAAGTGCAACACTTTTACTTTTGTATCCATCTCAAAACTATAATGAAAAATTTGATTGATTTTTTTTTTGCAAGAATAAAAAATATTTCATGATATGTGTTTTTGTATTTCATTTTTATACTTTTATCACTATTGAAATTTTAATTAGCTGAAAAAGAAGGTATGTTATAAATCTAATCCAGGGCAGTCAGGTTTGGAGAAACCTAGTCTTGCATATCGAGACTATATGTAGGTGACTCTTTAAAGATATATTTTTTAAAGTAATTTTGTATTATTATTATTTTTTTTGAATTGAGATTGATTTAAAGAAAGAAATTCATCCATCTTATTACATAAAATTTTGATTTTTAACAAGTCATTTTTTTTGTAAATAAGTTTATCAGTAATGTGTATGTATATTTAATGTATAACCATTTCCTCTGTAAAAATTAAAAATGTATTTGATTGAGAAGGAGATTTCCAGTGAAGGTAAAATATTAAATATTACCAAACATAAATCAAAATTTTACTTACAGTAACATAAACTTCTGTGTTTATAAATCAGTAAACCACTTATATAACAGACTTTACTAACTTTTATTATTAAAACCACATTATGTGATCCAAGTGTTCAAAGCATAATTGTTCTAAAGATTTTTTCCATGTTTTCAAATTACCTTACAGATAAGTGTGGTCCAATTATTTTTACAGTTGGCCGAATAACTCACTAGTTAACAGTCACTTTTCTTACTTTTTTCTAACTTACTATTAGTAGCTCTTAGTTTCACATAGTAATCGTTATAAAGGAGTTGTCTTACTCTGTTAAATGGTAATTCAAGACATTTGCAATATAAATTTTTCAAAGTTTTAGTAATGAATTAAAACATATAACACAATATCAAAGAGAAAAATATTTTTATTTCATAGAAATTCACGTGGTTATTCACACGTTTTCTTTTTATAACAAAAATATTATTATTACATCCCTTTCCTGAAGTTATATAAAAATATAATTTTATTAAATGTAGAGAAAATAAGACAATTATTAAAGAATCATATTCTAAGCTGTACGAGCAAATTTCAATATTTGTCAAGCAAATTATATTTTTATAGGAGAAAAGAAAATATTTGTGTATAGACGGTTAGAAATCATCAATCAATAAGAGAATTTCCAAAATTTGTAAAAAAATGCTGCTATATAAATAATCTTACTAATGGAATGCAGAGAGTTATAAGAGATTTGACCATTGAAAAACTTGAATAGTTTAATCCTTAGAATGGCTCTCTCAACATGCACACGATGCCTAAATATTTTTTTTTGTTTTATCTTCTCACAATTATATTAAATTGAATTTTGTCTTTTAAAAAACCTGGGGTATGAAATTTGCAGCCCTTTGCTTCGACTTCTGTTCTTACAGTAAATCCACGGTCTGCAAGCATTACATCCCCAAGTTCCAAGAGATCCATAATTCTACATTTCAAGAGTAACTCTTTGTCCGAGACACTGCCACCCCAAGCTTCAGAAATAAAAGATATGACCCCAAAAGGAGCAATTCCTATGAGACATTTCACAGTTTTCTTATTCGCGTAGCTGCTGAAAGTTAACTGCTGTTCCCTGGGATTTGATGGGTTTTGGATTGGAAATTAGGTGCAATCCACAATTACTCTACACTGAGGAAAATTAGCCCTAAAAACATAAGGCTTATTTTCAATAACCTTATTTTTCTCATGCCATATCTCCTCAGTAGAAATTTTGCTGTATATCAAATCCGTTACTATGTTAAGTGTTCGGGATATGGTGCTCTGGGATATCTTAGGAAAAAAAACTCATCATGTTTTCTGTCATTCCAGATTTCAGCCTCATGAAAAATATGAATAATTTTTATTTCTCTATGTCTTTTAAAAATAAATAAATACCATTAAATGATTCTTTGAAAATCCAGTGAAAATGCTCATGTGACTATCATCTAGGTTATCCGGACAAAAATAAGATTTTTCCTTATCAATTTTTACTTTCTCGTATACGAAGTATTATACAAAGAGAAAGTATTGTAATCATCAAAAATTCGAACTCTAGATTTTGACGAATCTCCACGTTTTAGACCTCCCCGAGTCCGAAAAAGACAATTTTCGAATTATGTGTATGTGTGTGTCTGAGAACACGATAACTCGAAAACTATTAGAGCTACGAGAATGAAATTTAGTATGCGATCTTGATACATCATTTGTAGGTTTCTATCAAATTTTGGACAAAATCCGTCTACGGGAAGTCTGCCTGTCCACTTTCATGCGAGCATTATAACTCAAAAACTTGAATAGCTGGATGGATAAAATGTGGTACAATGTTTTATCATCATGAATGTAGGTCCGTATAAAATTTTGGGTCAAATCCGTCAAAGGGGTGACTGTCTGTCGGTCTGTATAATCGCAAACTTGTGAACACAATAACTCTCTAACATAATGACTTAGATATATGAAATTTGGTATGTGGCCTTCTAACCTTAATTGTAGCTTTGTGTCCAATTTTCGTTTCAATCCGTTAAAAAAAAGGTGTTCAAATTGCATATTTGGTTCAAAATGCACATTGCGACTGTGTCTAGGCGAGCGTTTCGCTTATTTTACTCAAGTTAGAATGGTTGGCTTTTGACCTTGGCGGTCTACGAAGGAAATTGTAGCGAGAGGCAAACACCTGCTTCGAAAATTATGTTAACTCCCTAAAACTTAACTTCGATCTGACATTCTCCAGATGGACGCCAGTGATTAACCAGGTATGGTGAAATCGTGTGTGATATCTTTAGTAAGGTTTCGTATTCAAAAACGTTAAATAAAGTTTTGGTACCTCAGGGAGCGTAAAAATTGCGAACATACGCAATTTTTTTGCAAAATATTAAGTTTTGGGGAATTCATAAATTTTATATGTTTCATTGTAAATCACCATTCATAATTTTTTTTTCTCAAAATAACCAGGCCTTGGGTAAATACCCCAAAAATATTTATCTACCCACAGAGTGTTTACCCACCCCACATTACTGGTTGTTTGCGATAAAGTTTCGGGGAGGCCACTCCCGCTGGTTAATTCAGCATTTTCAGTCTTTAGCCTTTCGGTTTCCGCTAACAGTTGGTTGGTTAAGATGTCGTTAGTTTGTGTCGACTTTTCTTCTTTTGAGGACGTCTCTGTCTCACATATGTCTTATTGTCTGAATCTAATAAAAATATTATCTATTCTGGCATTTAAAAAAATACCATGTATAAGTACAAAAAGAAAGATTTATCCATTTATAAATATATCTAAATAATATACAATTTCAGCTTTTGCTTTTGAAATGTAATAGTAAACAATTAAAAACAAATTTACAAAATTCTTAATTTCATAAGGACTCTTTTTTTTTCAATCGTTTTGAATGGAAATAACTAACAGGAAAAGACATTTTACATTTAAAATTTTTATTTTATCAAAATTCAAGGTTGACATTTTTTTATAAATATCTAATTATACGTACCCAAACTTATATGAAGTTCTTGGCCTTACCGGTGTCTCACCAAAAATAAGGAAATCGCAAACCCTCCTCTTATAATTACGTAAGCGAACTGCAACCCCCCTCCCCTTCTTTTCTTTTTACAAAACGTATAGCAGTAATAATCCAATTTTAAAAATTTTAGGACTTCATTCAAATAAAAAAACTCTAACTCGGCTTAAAATGAAAAAAAAATGTATGTTTAATTGCCTTACAATTTTGTTTAAGAAAATTTCTTAGTTTATCACAACTTTAAAAGAACATAGCTATATTTTAAATTTAATTTTGCACGTGTCCATCAGCTATTCAGATGCTGACCAAGGTTGCGCAAGCCATTTTTCCATATCTGTTATTATATTGCTTCCCCCTGTGTTCAATGAACATTCATCCTATCTATCTACGTTTTTCTCGTATGGTTAACATGCTTGACCTCAGAACATCATTGAAAAAAATTTCAAGTTTAATTTTCTTTTGCCAGATTTAATTTTTTTAATTAAATTATTTTTGCAAGTTACTTGAGATTTTCGGAAATAAAGTGATTTTAATGTCTTACGTAAGCATCACTCATACCCATCTCCCCCCCTTGGCAGCAAAAATAAGCAAATCACAAACCCCTTCCCCCCTAGGTGCTTACATAATATTTGAACGGCCCCTATTAGCGAAAATCGCTCTCTCTTTGACTTCAAATCATATTCTCAACTCAAAACTTTAAAAAACTAATGAAATAAAAAAAACAGTTTAAAATAAATCGTATGGATGAACAATATAATAGCGCAATCTATCTTCTCCTCTCAGAGTCTGGATGCGTGAATAGGGCGACAGGTTTAGGACACGATATGTGGGGGTTCTAATCCGAGGGTGCGTTCGTGCTCTGCTTTTGCAATGAGTTTGACGTGTGGTAACTATCTCGTTTGCGTTCACTTGTTTCAAGCTTGCACTCTTGCCGTGTCAACCTTGCTTGCAGATTTGCAGAGCAACTTTGCTGCAAACTAAAATTGCTATCTGGGACGCAATATTAAAAAATCACAAATGCCAGCGATGAATACTACTTTCAAAAAGGTGTGATTCAGTCATTTGTATAAAATGTACGCAAAGCGTTTTTTATTTTAATTTCTTTTCTTTTTATTATAATTTTGCGATGTTTTATTTTTTAGTTCTATATACTGTCAACAGATGGTGCCTTGAAAAGCATGAACTATCTTCCCCACACAAGGGGGCATCACCACAACCCACCCGGGGGAAACGGAGTCTTCACCGGTGACCTTCCAGATAAACAGGTCACGCTTCACCGCGCAGATCACCCTACCCCGTCTGGTATTATATCTCATTTCGCACTTCCTCCCATCGCGGTTTAAGACGTCTTTCTGTGAATCACTCCTCCTGTTGTGATATGCGTTCTCGAATGACAACGTCACTGTTGTAATTCGACAATAATACAACGTACTGTAATACAACGACTCGGGAACGAGTTTTTTTATCCCAAGTTCGGAATTTGATAAGACAATGACATCGACACAAAAAATATTTATTCGAAGAAGCGAGCTCGGTCGCAATCTTCAATGTCAAAGAGTTTGATATCGAATGTCATTTGATTCGCTTCTTCGAATAAATATTTTTTTGTTTCGATGTCATTGTCTTATGAAATTCCGAACTTGGGATCAAAAAACTCGTTCCCGAGTCGTTGTCGGAAAATAGAGACTCTCATGACATTCGATATCAAACTCTTTGACATTGAAGATTGCGACCGAGCTCGCTTCTTCGAATAAATATTTTTTGTTTCGATGTCATTGTCTTATCAAATTCCGAACTTGGGATAAAAAAACTCGTTCCCAAGTCGTTGTCGGAAAATAGAGGCTCTCATGACATTCGATATCAAACTCTTTGACATTGAAGATTGCGACCGAGCTCGCTTCTTCTAATAAATATTTTTTGTTTCGATGTCATTGTCTTATCAAATTCCGAACTTGGGTCAAAAACTCGGCCCGAGTCGTTGTCGGAAAATATTCAGACTCTCATGACATTCGATATCAAACTCTTTGACATTGAAGATTGCGACCGAGCTCGCTTCTTCGAATAAATATTTTTTGTTTCGATGTCATTGTCGTGTCAAATTCCGAATTTGGGTCATAAACTTGCTCGAGTCGTTGTCGGAAAATATTGAGACTCTCATGACATTCGATATCAAAGTCTTTGACATTGAAGATTGCGACCGAGCTCGCTTCTTCGAATAAATATTTTTTGTTTCGATGTCATTGTCGTATCAAATTCCGAACTTGGGTCATAAAGTTGCTCGAGTCCTTGTCGGAAATTCAGACACTCATGACATGCGAATGGTTTTTGAACAAATTATTGTGTATATTTTACAAAAAACGGGCCATATGGTGAAACGGTCTGTCGGGTACTTTACTAGGGAACATGTGCTTGAAGTCATTTCATGTTCATTGGCGAAGTATCCTACAGGCTATAGAACAGCAGAATCGAGATCTCTCCTTTCCACAACTCAACCATCCGGCGAACCAAGGCTATCGGAAAAAGGTAACATTTTTGAATGCTACACTTATGCACTCTAACGGCACTTCCTACATCACGCGCACATTTGCTCGCTACCACTCAGGAACCAACAACACGCGAAAACGATCGACCCATTCATAATGTGAGAACCTCAATGACAGAGATAGTGGACGTAAAGAATCAAAACCCACCCTCCCGCGTGCATACAGCTAAACCAACAACACGCGGAAACGGTCGCCGCTCTCCAGACTGCTCATAACTGGCTCACCCTCGCGGAGTGCTCACAACTGGCTCACCCCCCATACATTTAACATTGAGCAAGTTATTAGCACCCTGAGAGGTTGAGGCATTTATTAGCAGGTCAACACGCGAATACGAACACCGCTCTCCACACTGCTCATAACTGGACCACCCTCGCGGAGTGCTCACAACTGGCTCACCCCCATACATTTAACATTGAGCCAGTTATTAGCACCCCGAGGGGGTGAGGCAGTTATGAGCACGCCGAGAGGGTGAGGCAGTAATACTACTAATTTTTTATTTAAATTTTTTCTAAACACCTTACATATAATTAATAAGAATTTGAAAATTAAAAGTGATTGAAATCACATTTATTTAGAACGGATATTTAAAAATTACAGTAGCAAAAATATTTCTTTTTAAAAATATCGTTGATTATGCATCCCTAATTCACTTGAGCTGCGTTTTAATTAAACATCTGTTGATTCGCGCGACTTCCGTGTCTATTCTCGTACCCCGGTTGGGTTGGAGGCGTTTCACTTTCGACCGCTGGGGCGTTAATAGCCTTACTATGGAAAGCCGAAGAGAGTCTGAGATTCTCATTACCTCAGTCGTTTCGAACATCTCGCTTTACGCTAGGAGTGACGTATTTCTGCGCGCGCCTCTCAACCGAATCAAGCGGTCAGCCGCGATATTTTTTTTTATGGTTCAATTCAGTTCGAGCTTTGAACTCATAGAAGACCTGTGGAGAAGCGTTCATTTTGCTTTCCCCCGAATTCAGGATATTTGATCATTTGGAAAATATCCACAATTTAGTGAGGAGTTGATCCATCTTTGAAAGACACCAATACAAGGGGTAAGAGTGGGAAAGTTTA
>BGPR01004341.1:51822-114474 GCA_013235015.1 Araneus ventricosus | reverse complement strand
TGGGCGAGCTGCGATGCTCATACCACATGCATACATGAAAACTCAAACAACTTCAACTGACTCCGACAGAGATGCAATATGGCGGATGGCGGTGTCAAAGGGTTGCCATAAGTTATGAAAGCAGCCCAACTAGTAGTTGGCGCGAACATTAAGGTTGAATATCCTGAATACTCACTTATTCCTATATATTAAAAAAATAATTTAAATTGCATCTCGTTCATAACTTATTCGGTGGAAAAATAGTCCGTAACCGTTCATTAGTTTCACTACGAAATACAAATTTCTTGAAAATAAAAAAATGCTATTTTTTCCCTTTTACATATTTATGATCAGCTACTGGTCTAATACTCATTTTTGAAATAAATTTAGTAATTTTTAAAACGAGTAGTGAACTTAAAAGGGTTAAATAGTATTTGTAAGGATGCTTAACCATCAGTCCAGAGATTCCAGGAGGAGGGAGCGGTCTAAATGACACCTGCCTCCTGGAGAAGGGAGCGTTCGTTAAGACCGCTCGTTCGTGCTTACGTTTTCTCATATTTTAAAAGGTACAAATGGAAACATACGAAAGTTTGCATGTATAAAACGAGAAACTTTATTTTTAACCAATACAATTGTTTAGACAATATAATCAGTTATTTATAAGATAATAGTTATCAAATATAAATTTTATCCCACTACATAAAAGTAAAATATTCATCAAAAATAGAAGAAATCGCAAAATCAGATAAGAAAATCAATCTTCTTAGACTCAAAAATAAAAGCAAATAATGGTAAAAATTTTACAAATTTAGAAATATAGTCAGTTTAAAATAATTTGATTAAATTTTTTTAGATTAAATTTCAAACAAAATTTGAAACATATCAATTAACTTCTGAAAAGAATGTGATAAATCGCCTATCACAACAATGCACTCCGACCTCGCAATCCTGGCAAACTTCTAATAATATTTTGAACACTGGCACTTGCACGCTGATTAGGTTCCTTTGAATTCCTTTCAAGATCATTCTTCCCCAAGTAAGTCATGGGAATGTTAGAATTTAAGATTGATAAGCTAAAACGGCGAGGAGGGAAATCATTTTGTTCATTATTTCAATCACTCGCACAGTTTTCAAGTTCATTATCTGAAACAATGTAATCAGGGTCGTCTTCATCGTATCCTTCTTTTTCTTGAAAAAAAATCTTCGAAAGCATGGTTATCACGTGAATTACAATTGCCGGAATCTGCTTCTTAACGGATGATTTCATCAGGTAATCCGTTATTTGAGGATTCGGCGGTATCATTGATTGAGGCGGGATTTGACGAAAGGATAACAAAAAGTAGATGGTCTTTGGTGTCAACTTGGATAATCATAATCTATCGTATCTGTGTCAATTCCATCACCAGTTGCCACATAATCTGGATCTGCATCTGAATCGTCAATGTAAATATCGGATTATTCCTTATTTTCTTATAAATCGGGGGAATTCTGTTGTTGCACGGTCAAATTTGAAATCTTACCCCGCCTTTCTTCATAAATTATCTCCATCAGTGTCACATAATTCTGAACGGACATATTCATCGAAATCGGAATTATGAGGGCCAATAAATTTTCGTGCCAATATGTAAACCAGTAGTGGGCAAACCGTGTGTCGCTAAATTCAAAGAAATTTATTTGATATTAAAAATATATAAGGTTTTACTTCCAAAACCGTGGTTGCGACCCTCTGGTGGTAGCCAATAATTTTACACAAAGTGAGGAGGTCGGAAAAAAAGTTTGCGCACCACTGATGTAAACAAAGCGCATGGGGGAAGGAGCGGTCTGAATGCATCCGTCCGGCACTGGGAGGGAGCGGTCTAAAGTACCGCGAAAATTAACTAACTAGGCGACAATTCGAAGGGGTGCGATGGAAAGTGACACTGAAAACTACAGAATATTTCTCTTCGGTATAGATGAGGTTACTGAAGGTCATGTATGCATAACGGAACTATAACCTGCCCTTCTTCAGTCCACAGTTTCCCGATCGATCAGAACGACGTTCCTGACGATTGAAGGTTATCACGGCGGTTTGTGTGATGTATTCTTAGGAGGGGGAACTGTAACTTTTAATCCTTCGATGCTCAGTTATGCACATTCGTACCACTTACATTTTCTGGCATTTTTCGTTAACTTTGAGAAGTTTTATAGTTAATAAATAAACTTATTTCCTTTTTTTCAAAGATTTTATTGGTGTGCCTGGGAATCTTTACCTAGTGGGGCGCCATGTTATTCTTGTCTTGACCTCATCAGATCGGCAATAGCTTTGTCCATCTTTTTATGGCAATTTTCCTTTGTTCTTTTGAAACGGATTGAAAGGAACTTTGAAATGAATAGTGGATAATAGCTTTTGTAGCTGAAAATCTCAAAACACACCTTTACTCAAACAATCAATCAATTTTTTCAAATAAGTAAATATTTTAACAAATCCATTTTAATAAAACAGTTGAGTTCGAAATTTGTTCTTCAGTTTCATTCCACTCAGTTTCATTTATTTTATAGCACGGGTCTTTCACACAATTAAATAGTTCTTCCGCTGGTGTGGAGAAGGGGGTAGCAGCACAAGTATCGTCCTCGTCTTCTGACCGCAGTTCAAAATTATTAGGTCCGTCCAAAAATAGACCTAGTGTTGCTTCATAAAGGAATTTAGTACAATTAAACTAAATACAAACATTTATCTTCTTCAACAGGAACTTTCATTCTTTCATTGCGCCAATTAAATACATCTTTCACAGATATAGGTAGTTGGTGGTTCAACTGTTTCATGTCTCAGGTTTGCCAGAATATTTTTAATTTTTTCTGGTTCTTTCAAACCACGATTTTGGAATCTAGCTATTGTTGCATTCAGTTTTCTGATGCCATCTATATAAGATGTGGCACCATTTTTCTCGCCACCATGGACAGGTCGCATATTCACACTCTTTACATTCACTCGGGCCATGCAGATTTCCGATCCTGCTCATTGGCTGGGTCTTCTGGCGTCACTTGTGGCGTATTCATGCAAGGAGTTTTTGATTGGTCAAAGTATCAACTAGAACTTTCTTTTACATTCTTTTGAGAAAAGACCGTATTCGTACAAAATTGACCTTAAAATCTAAAACAATCATTTTTAAGATAGGAATTTTTTTCACCTAAAAGGCATTAAATTTGAGAAAAATGTGTTCCTGATGAAGTTTTTTTGCTCAGCACAAATTTGAAATTATTATGTGCTTCCTGTAAAATATTTTTAACTAATTAGTTCTCATATTTTTTTAAAAATAATGATTAATATTTCTTGTTGAAAACTCAAACATGAAAAAATTAAGCTTTAATATTTCTTCTACTTTCAAAAACTTGTGTAAATGTAGAAATTTCAGAGAGATGAAAAAGGCATAACAGTAAATTCACATAATGTTGAGAAATATAAATATATATCCATGGGACTATTAGAATATTATTGTAAGAATGTTTTTTTAACACTCTTCCCAATTGTCAACAAAAATATGCACCTTTAAAGCTATCATAATAACTAAGCAAGATTTTTCAAAAGAAAAAACAAGTTAAGTACCTAAGTTAGATTTTTTTCATTTTCACTAAAGTTATAATTTGTCAAAAAATGAAATTTAATGTATTTTTCAATGGTCTTTAAGGCTTTTACGTCTGCATAACTCAAAATACCCTTTCCACTGTATTAGAATATGAACAACTAATGTTAATACTAGCTGAAAAAAAGTAACTAATCTAAAAATATGTGTATGTGTAACATAACATTTTTATAGCTTTTAAATCAGATATTTAAAGAAAGACTCAATTTTCTCCCTAAAATCACTGTATATTTCTTTAAAATATTAATTTTTCACTAAATATTTTTTTGCACATAGTTTACTATCTAAACTGAATTTTGAAAAGTTTTAAATTCTGTTATATTTCTTATGCAAACATTTTGAGTTTCTGGTTAGACTTAATTTTTCTTTTCTCTTACTTTTATCTCCACCACTTTTCTTACAATTAAATGATAAAAATCTGATTTTGACTAAAAAGCACTCTGTGGTTCTGTTCCAGAAATATAGATGCCGCGGTGAAAAAATTTTGCTTCTCATGTACTCTTTAGTTCTTTTAATCCAAAGAAATTGGAGTGAATGTTTTAAAGCAAAGTATGAATTGATTGAAATCAAGTTTTGTTTCTACACTCATTCATTTTTATTAAACGAAAGGAGAAGAGAACATAATTTTGGGCATTCGAGCTGCAGGAAAAAAAATCCTTGCAGTGAATTACGTCACAAGTGACGCCAGAATAGCAAGCCAATGAGGAGGCTCGTAAATCTCCGTGGTCCGAGTGAAAGAGTGTGAATATGCGGACAGACTTTGATTTCTATCCATGTGATTACTGTACTTCATATAATGAAACAACAGAACTTTCAGAAAGGCACAACAAATATATTCCCGCAGGAAATTCTTTCTTTCTATATTCACTAGTTGTACAGCAATAAGTGATTTTGTAGAGCCAAATCCTGCTGAGCTATTCTATCAGATAATTTTCTTCCACGTTTCATCCACCACACATTATTTATACAGTTTATTGCTAATTCTTCTATTTCGCATTCCTTAGGTTTAATCCATATGAATTTTTTGTGTTCTTTGCATTTTATCATTTATTTCATCATCACTATCGGATTGACACTACAAGATAAATTCCAGTAACTCGCTTATATTTTATATGACTTTAGTTCCAAAGGAAAAGTACTCAAAAATGTTTTATTTTATGACGATTTAAAAATATTTTATAATTTAAATGAACTCACTCGGCAGGTCACAAAATCTATAAAATGATAACATGAATAGGGTAAAAATAGAAAAATTAAGTTTGAATTCAGTTTAGTTCTATTAACGTCACGTTTCGAAGCAACACAAGCGCTATTTTGTGACGAGCCTCGTAATTTTGAACCGCGGTCAGATGACGAGGACGACACCTGAGCTGGCATCCCTTCTGACAAATTCCGCACCACACCGACGGGAGACAGTTTGTCCCCTTAAATATGATGTAACGTGCAACAGGCCAAATACACGACGGATCTTCGGTGGAGTCGGGTTTCGAACCGAGGCGACACCTTACCACTAGGCCACCACGGTCTCAGTTCAATTTAAAAAAAGATGCAAAAAGAGGTATAGAAGCAGTGATGTATTGATGTCGCAAAATAAGCAGTGCCTTTACTCTCTAAGGTGGGTGGCAAAAATCGCGCTGCTTTAAGGACAAATTTTCTTGTTTATTTCTCATGAAAAAGACGTCCTAGAACGGCACACTACAACGATTCACGTTGCACACGCACGAGTCACTACAATGTCTGACGCACGGCCATATTATCTATCAGCAAGTGTTGCTAATTTGGAATTTTTATTTTGCTTATGCTTTGAAATAAATGAAACTATAATGTCAGGCTTGAATATTGATCAATTGAAAAGAACTCAGTCATTCTGGAGTTGAGGCACAGTTCGAAGACTGACAATTTACTTAGAAAATAATTTAGTAAAATTCCTTGAATAGATTTCTCTTAGAATCATTTACATCAGAATTAATTGTCTAAAGATACATATATTAAAGAACGTAAATAAAATTAAACATTTAATTCTGCATAGATGTGCTCATATAAGTACTACCACTATTTTATTACAAATTTTTTCTATATCAACTTATTTTATTACCAGGAAACAATTTGAAATTTACCTAAACGTTTGTCTTATTTAAAGTCTGGATGCTTATATTCGGTCTGGAAAGCAATTACAAGAGTTAATAGTAAGTAAAATCAACCATGACTTTGACACACCAATTGATGCAGTTTGGTGGTATGATTGGGAAAAGATTTTTCATTAGTTTTGTATTTCATTAATGATGCTACGATCTTCTTTTTAGTCTGACACTTTCTGAGAAAATAAAAATAATGTCATAGATTCTCATGTTAAATACCACAAAATATTTGCTGAAAGTTAAAAGGGCAACTCGAACAACCTGAGGGTCGAATTTCTTGCACTTATTCAGAGACTTCCAAAGCATCGAATCTGTTATAGGAGCGTCTGCAGCTTTTTGGGCATGCAACCAAATCTTAAAGAAAACCAAAGCTTTAATCAAACACATTTGTTGGAGTTTTACCATTGTCATACTCAGTTGTTTACTAAAATCATACATCTTTGCCGAGTGAAAAATTGTATGTATTCATATTATTCTCCCATCATTATTAGGAGAATTTCTACACATTACCTGTAGTTATTGACTGCGATTATGAAGTTGTCAGTGACTACAGGTCACCACAGTCATGATTGAGTTCCATTCTTTGAATTAAGATGGAGCAGAATTTAGAATCAATCCTCAGGCCTGCTCACAATATTTAAGGTTTAAAGAAATGAAAAATTTTGTCAAAATTTAAAAGTATTAAATGAAAAAGCCTGACGAGGGGGAAAACTAATGGAAGATTTCAGTCAACGATAAATAAAAATGAAAAACAAACTGAAAATTTACTGCAATATGTTGAAGAAAGTTGGAAAAGCTGCTTGCTTTAGGAAGTCAATTTTGAATAAAACTTAACGTACAAAGGATCCAAATTAAACAGGTGTTTAAGGGTTCTCGGTAGGGAAAAATACTTGGGTAATGTCACTCAAATGTCGTACACATATTTTCCCGAGAATGGGGTTTCGATTTCTGAAAGAAACAAAATTAGTTCATACTTTTTGGCCGCTAGGGGAGGAAATGGCGCTTCAAAGTAGACGATTTACATATTTCTTAACATTAGCAAAATCTTCTACCTATAAAAGGAGTCGTGCAGCATTTTTCAACCAAATGAGACTCCGTAATGAAACTGACTGTACCACATCGCGCGTCACTTGTCAAGCTGTTTTATGAACCACCCCACCCCCAAATTGTATTGCCTCTTCAAACGTTATTACGGAAAAACTTTTCGAATGACAGAGTGTTTAGCTGGCCATTTACAACATATTGGCCGCCTCAGTCACCCAATCTAAACCCTTATGAGTTTTGGCTGTGGGGTTATTTAATGAGCTACGTTTATAAATGCAATGTTCCGAATTTAGCTTCTTAAAAGACGGAATTTCGAGACAGGTATTCCGCCTCTAAGCGAATGAGTTACGTTTTGCAGCGGAATGTGTTGTGCATTGAATGCAATTTTTAGAGCAAAGAGACGGAGGACATATCGAGCCGTATCTGTGATGATAGGGGATTCCACATGTGATAGCAATAAATTTATTGCATAATCCTTTTTTAGTCATACTGTTTAATTTGTGGTTAATTTCATGTAATTGCAATAAAAGTTATTGCGCGTTAAAACATTTTTCCATTGTTGATATTTATTCCATCTCCACATGCTAGTGCAAATCAACAATCATTGTTAGTTTTGTTATTAAACTATGTAAATTTCCTGCTCAGCAGCGCCATTTCATCTCATAGCGACCGAAATATGAACTAACTTTATTCTTTCAGAAATTGAACCCTCTTACTCAGGAGAGTATGTGTATGATATTTGGGTGAAATTGGAGAAGTATATTTCCCTTCCGAGAGGTCTAAAGACCTCCTGTTTAATTTGTATTACCCTGTATTTAAAGTGTTAACCTGAGATTGTTACATTGATTGGATTGTTGATAAGGAAATAATTTTTGCATCATGTGGAACTCACACTTCAAGGAAATTATTCTTAATGAATATAATTCAAATAAAACATATAAACTTATCAAATTTGGCAAAAAAGAACTTGATAAAAGGATTTTAGCACTAGCTAAAAAAACTAAAATTAAAACCAGTAGTTTAAATTATCCTTACCTTTTCCCCACTATAAAATTTCATAAAAATCCATTAAATTTCTGATTTATCGCTTGTGGCACTGGCTGCTATAATTATCATTTTGGAAAACTATTCTTAAAATTTCTTAAAATTATTCTTAATAAAATAAAAGAAGAAGAAGAGAACTTTATCATTGACTAAAATTTTGAATTTTATCAAAGAAAATAAAATTTATAATATTTATACATTTGATTTTGAAAATCTCTTTACTAGTCTCCCACACAATAAATTAATTGAAGTTTGCTCAAATGTATATGATTTATACCTAAATACTGATTTAATTGATCAATATAAATGGTTAGAAATTTGCAGAGCTAATATTTGTGAAAATTATTTATTTAATGGAATTAACTACTATAAACGAGTTCTTGGACTCCCTATGGGTTGTTGCTTCTCCAGTGCATTGGCCAATTTATTTCTTCATTCATTTGAGAGAGAATTAATTAAGAATGAACTTGTGTTCGGGTTCCGTTTTATTGATGACCTTTTATTGTTTAATTTTGATAATGTTAATTCAATTTTTAACTGCTATCCAGAGGAGCTTAAATTAAATAAAACTAATAATAAAGTGAACAAATGTAATTTTTTGGATCTGGAAATTAAAATTATAAATTCAGGAGCCTCTGTCGGAATTTATGATAAACGAAAAGATTTTAAGTTCAAAGCTATTACACTCTGCAATTTTCATACATGTCTTCAGTTTAAAATTTTAAAAAATTCTATATTTTCTCAAATTAAAAGGATTAAAAATATTTGTAATAACCAACATATTTTTGTTAAGGCTTTAGATAATTTTAAAAATAAATGAAAAGATAACGGATATCCTGGTTATTTCCCAAAAGTTAATAAATTACTAAAAAAATAGTTTTAAGAATTTCTGTTCTTCTGGAGAATAGTTCGAATTCTTCTACATAGATGGAACTAGGGGCTTGCTTCTTGATGTTATTGGGCTTTCCTTGTTTAGAGCGTCTGTTTTGAAAGAGGATGACTTTTTGCTTTTTGGTTTCTGTCTCATTATTGTTTCTGTTGTAAAGGTATCTGTTATGTTTTTTCTTTTTTCCTTGTATCCTATTTTCAGATGTTGGACAAAATTCAGGCCAAGTAAAGGAATAATTTTTGACTAATGGTAGTTCCTTTATTCAAAAAATTTTTGTCCTGTTTTAGAGCTACAATGGCGTTTGACCTCTGAGGAAGAATCGCCATTTTGGTTCTTTTCCAATTTTCTTCCATTTTGCTTTCATTCTAATTGTATTTTTCGTTCTAATTTGCTTTTTTGTGCTTTATATTAAGCTTTATATTAAGGTTTTATTAATGTTTATTTTTATAATTTTTAACTTAATTTTTGAAGTTCTAATTTTGTTTTTGTGCTTTCTATCAGAAGCAGCTGCATATGCACCTTTCTGTATATTTCAAAAGAATTTTAATTAATTTTTAATTCAATTTCTATTAATATTTAATTTAATTTTCGTTAAATTTTATCAGTTATAACTGTAACATTGATTGGAATTTTTTAAGTTCTGAGTATTGATTACTGTGAATATTCAATCTTTTTATTTTAATGTTATGTGCCTAACTGTCAAATAAAATTGTAAATATTAACTTACCACTACATTCAGTTTTATATCCTTTTTTAATATTTCAGTAAATTTTTAAGCCGTTATTGAGAAGGTACAGTAGCTGTCGTCTGTTGTTTCTATAAAGCAACAACCTAGAATAAGTGCAAATATTCATCATTTTAGACATTTTTCCTCAAGTCACAAGATTCTAAGAGTACAATTAATACTTATTTGTATTCATATTCTACATAAACATGTCCATAGATTCATATATAAACCAGTTTTAACACATTGTTAATTATATAAATTTTTTGAAACAAATTCTAAAAACTTGCCATTTCTATAGGTTTTTTTCAATTTTTAAGGCTTTAATGACAAACTTTTCCTTAAAATTCGACGTCTGAAACTTGATATACTCCCAGCTGAGACCAAAAGGAATGGATAAACCCCTGGTGATCAATGCTTCTTAACAAGAATATTTTTTTGAGAAACCCTGCAATAATGTAAAAAAATGATGTGGATAAATAGTTTGTGCAAACTACAGGATAGATCTTCTTCATAATTTGCTCGAAAATTCATTGAAGCGTAACAGTGTTTCAGTGAAGAATTCGTAAAAATGAATTAAATAATTAATTATTTTTAATTTAAAAAAAACTATGCTTCAGTTACGCATACTCAGTATGAATTATCTTCGGAATGTAGTATGTAGAGGGCTCTACTATAGGTGTTTGATTTGCAAGTAATTAAGATGATCTATAACTTATTTACATTTTGTTGGAGCTTTAGTGGCCAAGTAGAAAGAGCTCTGGCTTTCTAATCAGGTGTTTCTACATACGATTCTACCCGGGTTACAGCTCATGGCAATCTTTTAACTTCAGATAACCGCCGCTCTGATGTGTCTCGAAATATTCAATCTCAAATAGTAGCCAAACTGTACTTCGATTAATTCTAACTCATTATCCATTAGTTTGAATTTTTTAAATCTTTTTTTTATTCTTATTTACACCCTTGACCACTTAAGAACGAATTGTATCTAATTTTTTTCTAATTATTGTTAGAAATGCATGGCATTGGGGCAAATTCTGTTTATATCATATCTACCTTACTGTATAGATTGTCTTCAAATTTTGATCACAAATACTGTGCAACATAAAGAAGGATTTAGAGAAGGTTTCGTAAATATTAACTAAATACTTATTTTTTTTATTCATTAGAATGTATGTTTCCATAAATACACCAAAAATAATTTTATCTTTGTGTTTCCACTAATATTGAATGAAAATATCACAATATTTTAAATTATTTTATGTGTTTCAGAATTATTTATTAAATTTTGAATCATCCTTTAAAAATTATCAAAAATTTATTAAGAAAATAAGCTTTTGGAGATTTTTAGATATATTTTGATTCAACTGATATTCTAAAGTTAATTAAAAAACGTTTCTGACTTTAAGATGATTTTGTACATTATAACATTTTATATAAGATTAAATTTAACTTTTAAAATATTGGACATGAAAGTATTTTAATCCCAGGCAGCGTTGGGCATATCAGCAATAAAACGAAGAATTAATTTTCCTTGTATATAAGAAACTAGACGTCTCAGAATTTACTTTCAATTCAGTAGCTGTTATTTTTTCAAAAAGTTAAATTTTACTAACAGTAAATTGAAATGAAATTCTCTTTGTTAACTTTAGTTGTGTATACAAAGTGATCAGACGAGTCGTGCTCAGTGGAAAATTCTTCAGCAGCGGCTAAAGTGCGGTGGGAGAGGCAGGTGCGAGGGCTTTGGAGGCTCAAGCCCCCATCCCTTTGGTTCTTAAATAATAGACCTTCTAGAATGCTATGTATTGAATTTTTTAAAAATTTTTTATCTAGACTTTCCAGAAGAGTAATTGCAATATATTAACAGATCAGACACAAGAGCGTATTCACGATATGGAAAGGGGAAGGACCCCATCCTCTTCCAGAATGGGGAAAAACTGAAGAGATTTTTTTCGTTTAAGGGGCAAGAATTTTGTTGCAGGGCTTTCGGAGGCACTCACTGATTGCCACACTATGCATGCACTGTACACTGATATATAACTGTGCGGTAATCGTATGACATCATTATGTTTTTGACTGCTTACTCACAAAGAATTCCATCTGAAAAGGCCTCAAGATTATCATAAAGCTACTTGGTTTAAAAAATATAAAAAATATCAAATCTGCTACTAAGAAACTTATGGAGGCCTTTGTCGTTAGCAATACTGTATGCGAAACGATTGAAGGTGAAGCCTGAGCCACTTTTTTCTTTTCATTCTGCTAAATTCTTTTCACTCATAGTGTTAAGTCTTGGTGACTTTGTTTCATTTTAACTATAAATTTTTACCTTGGAGTTTTTAGTGCTAATTGCCGTTGGATTAAAGTCATAGGTGTGATTCTCCTTGATAGAGGCTATTTATTTGAAAGAAAATTTTTGTTGGATCTTGGACGTTTAGAAACTGGCCTCTGGGTTTCCCAGTTTTAATTTCTAACTTTATTGATTGTATTGCTGATGATTTTATTGATGGTATAAATATTATTGATCTTTTGTTGATGCTTGATGTTGATTTTATTACTCCAGTTTGTTGAATATTTTTATAATTGGAGACATTGGACTAATAGTCCAACCGAATTGTACATAAAACTTTTATTTTAATATTAATACATTAACCTCGGATATGATGTTGTGATTTTATGTATTAGGACTACCAGGTCTAAAAGGTTTATAAAGAACGACGTCTCTGCTAGATGTGTTGTTATCAGATTCAGGATTATTTTAACCGATTAGTATTTTATAATGAGTCTTCCCTTGTGTGAGAATTTTTATTCATTTTCTATTGTGTTTGTGAGCGTCTTTTGATAAGTGTTTGATTTTTTTGTATTGATCTGTGTTTGATTTTGTTTGATGGTGTGTTTTTAAATTGCGTTCTGATCTAGAGTTTTTACACGTTTCAGATAGAGATCTAAACGTTTCCCCGCCTACTTGTTAAAGGTTTTACAGCCTTTAGTGTAGGCTGGGCCGGTGTGGGCCTCTACTACTACTTTATTATCTTATTACAACTATGATTGCTGAGGCTGTTTTCAGTATGGAAAGGAAACTTCCTCTTAGGCAAATCACATGATATTTTAAAAACTTGAATCTTCAGGTAGATATCTTGTATGGTATAAAAGTTAAAAACTTATTGTATACCCATGAGAATATTCAAGCTTAAATATATCAATTTTTAAACAATTCCTTGTCATTTAGCTTCGCTTAGAGAGCAAATGAAATTCAGTTCTCTTCAAAGCCAATATATTTTTGAATTTTTAACGTAATTCTGCTGGAATTTTTATATAAGATGACGTATATATCTGGCTTTGAAATTATGAAAAAAAAGTATACTACGTTTTGCACATGTGAAATTAAAAATTATCTACTACAAATACTGAATATTCAAAATATTTACTTTTAATTTTATAATAATAATGTATCGTCATGTATTTTGTAAGTTTCGTATAATTTTGTTGAAATCTCTGCATGTTATAAGCAAAAAACAGGCGTGGAAATTTGGGATTCATTGATAACAACCTTTATATTTTTCCGAAACTTTTTGCTATTTATTCATGCATAGATATATTGCACACATCTAACAAAACCATAATTGGATGTTGCAAATCATTATCCTCTTTCAGTGAAACGGGGTGAGTCCTAAATCATTTTCTTCGTCATCAATTGATGGTTATTTTGATAAATTCCCTCGTGACTGAATTGTCAAATGTGAATTCAAGCTTCTTCTTTACATGGTAATAATTCAAAGAAAATTCATCCAGCCTTTCGAGAGATATTCGAAAAAAATTTACAAATCGAAAGGTGCTTTAGGCAAAAAAACTTGCGGGAAAATTGAGGGATTTCTTAATTAATTAATGTGCTATTTTTACGAAAATTCGTATAATTATTGCTCCCAGCGAATAAAACTCTTAATGAAAGTTACAAATCATTATCAACATTTTGTGAAATGAAATTAGTGCAAATCGTTTTTACTTTCAAAATTTCTGTTTTTTTTGGGGGGGAGGGGGCTTTCTTGATTTCTTGATATTTCTCTACCTCTCTTTTTCTTGATCTTAATTACTTTCTGTATGGGCGCCGTGGAGACAAAATATTAATATGCACATGTATGTCAATTTTTAAAACCAAATATGAAGAGGCGTACGATATAATATCACAATGCCCTGGATCTCATTCACTCTTACTACGCCACTGACAGGCGGAAAAAAATATGATGCCCCGGTTCCACTCACTCTCGCTAAGCCACTGGATGTTACCAGACTACGGATAGCCTACCTGTTTTTACCTCTACTAATGCAAGTGTCTACTTCGGGCAGTGGCATAGTCACTGGGAGGCAAGGGGCGTATGGATAGTCTTCGAGGAGAATGAAGGCAATATGTAGCTCTGTATTTGTCATTTTTAAAGCTAAATATGATTCAGGGGTGGAAAAAATAATATTATGCCCCGACGTCACTTACCCTCGCTACTGTGTTGCCTAGTAACCAAATCTTCACTTGAAAGCATGGGTTGTACAGTCGCTTGAGCCGCCCAGCAGTATTCCGCCGCTGTTCATTTTATCTTAAAAGAAAAAGTACCAGTTTTCAGGAAATAGTCTACTAATAGATTCTCTGTCTAAAAAGTCCATAAGGTTTAGTTTACATATTTATAACTGCGCTAACTTCAAAATTTCCAATGGTAACACACATTTTTAACAACGGATTTGAAAACTGCATGTCAAGTTAAGCTCGGATACAAACACCTCAAAAATCGTTTTAAAATTGGAATTAGATTTTTATTTATTTAATTCTAAGTGGTTTAAAATTTTCTCGAATTTTCCGCATTTACAATTCTTTTCGGATAACTGTAATTTTTATATCAATGCCATGACCAGAATTTCCTTGTTCTAATAAGAACAATTTGAAGCTACTGTGTAATTTTCCTGATTTTTAAAATTCTCTTCTGCATTTGAGCGTTGCGAAACAATTTTTAGGAAGCACCTCTCTTCTGCAATCGATTTTCTTCGAGCGATGCGAAATATTATGCTACTGTGTCTTAACTTATAAATATTGGGAAAAATTGTATTCAAACATATTTTCTTCTCACTATCTCTCTCTTTTCTCTTTTGATGTTAGTTTCGCAGCTTTAATTATTAAAATTCATTCGTTCTAAAGATTTTTTAAGTTTATATTTTTAATCACCAACACCAGAATGCTCTGCATAGTTTAGACAAGTTTCATTCAAAGTTGCATTAGTTTTTATGCGGTTTATTATTTAAAACTTAAAAAGGGACTTTCTTTAACCAAACTTCTGTCATTTTTGTTCAATTCTTAATGTTATAAGGTAATAAAAAGCTAGATTTCAAAGTTTTAATTCAACAAAAGAGGTTTCAAAGGAGATTTGCATTGAACCCGGAAAGTTACTGACAATATTTGTGGAAATTCAAATGGAAGGGGAAATGAATAAATATTCATACCGAGCTAAGCCGAATTATCACCTAATAGATGTATGTATATGGACTTGTCATCAAATTTTTCAATTTTAGACGTAGTTGGCGACACACAAGAGGTTCAAATGCATACTAGATTATTTTCATTGTACTACAAAGCTTAACACAAAATCCGCCATATTTTGTTGATATACGAGAAAGTCGAGGGCGGCATTCGGAGAACTTGACGAATGAATTTCGTAACAGAATGAAACTATGTTATATTGTGAAAAACAAAATAATACAAGTTGAATTTTGCAAAAAAAAAATCAACTTATGCGCTTAGCTTAAAATTATTTTATCACACTATGAAGCACACTATACCGAAAACAATTCAAATTTCAGGTCTTAAACACTTATAAAGCATCGAATCTATATAAATATAATTGAAACCAAAAACACACATGTACGCTATATTAATCCAAACAATCATGCTCATCTTATCCAATGAGCTACAAGGATTAAATTCTCACAGTAATGAATTGTCCAAATAACATGTAAAAATTACAATAACCGTCAAATAATCTCATGACATCTTTTTAACTATTTTAAATTTTACTCAAAACTGACTTCTTGAAGCAAGGAATTTTTTCCTGCTTTCTTCAATAGACTGAAGTTGATTTTCAGTTTGTTCTTCATTTTTGGTTAACGATTGCCAGAAGTCTTCCTTAAGTGTTGACCTCATTCAGCTTTGTCACTAACGACTTTGAACCCAAAATCTTCTTACCAGACCTGAGAATTGTTATTCAACCAGGCAGCAAGTGAATAATAAACCATGAATTTTGTCCCTTTAGTTACTGACTACGGTGCATTCCCAGCAATCAGCGATCATAGGGAATGTGCCAAAATTATCCTATATAGTGTTGAGAGAAACTCCCACTCGGAGAGTTTAGTGGGAAAAACATCGGGCAATTAACAAAGCCAGATGGATGTGCTCAATACTTTACTCGGCAAAGATGCGAGCTTTTAGTAAGCAACTAAAATATGGCAATGGTAAAGTCCAAAAACTGCATGAAATATCATGTTGAAAACGGTGCAAGTGTTCCTGTAAATGATCTGATGATATCGGAGTCCCTGAATGTGTACAAGAAATACTATCCAAATGATGACAGAGCTGCCCTTTTAATTTTCAGTAGACATTTATGGTACAACACAGAAGAATCTGTAACAATTTCTATTATTTCCAAAAAAGGACATATTTTCTAAGAATGTGACGAGTTCTGTCGTCTTGTCTTCAATTTAATTCCGTAAAAGTGGGTTAGATGGCTGTCTCCAAATCAAAATTCTACAGATTTTTCGATGATCATTAGTTTCCTCAAATTATAAGCCAGTATTCCTCTTAGAATCTTCGCCGCTGATGCTCGCATAGAGAATAAAAGTTGACTGTCACAAAATCTGACCATCCGATTTCAGAACTGACAACGTGAAACTGAATCATGAAAAATGTGCATTGATTTTTTCAGACAAATGTCAAGAGTTCTGCACTAGTTGGGAAATTGTAGGATTTGTTCTCAAGATTACTTTTTCTCATTATCAATGATCTCTCTTGGAACTTTGTCCACTACTCTCTCGATATGATATGAAATTCCTGATTTATTTCATCAATCATTTCTTTCACACCTTGCAATTAATTCTCCATTTCTTTTTCCCCTTACTCAATTCTATACATCCTTTTTCTTACCCTTTCTACATTCTCTTAGTCCTTCTTTCTTTCCCTTTCTTCATTTCTTTCTGCCTTTTTTCAAGTCGATTAACTAAGCAATCAGGTGGGCTTTTTCAGTAATATACGCTTGAAATCTCATGTTCAATATACACTACAGATCCCATTTCTGACACCAATGTAACGAAAATCGTCCAGTGGTGTATAGTGAATATAGTCCAACTAGTTGTATAATGAAAAATGACACTTTATTCCACGGATATTGCAGAAAACGCGCAGCTCAGGTAATAAGAAATACGCTATTTATACGAATTACCAACAAATACAGAAAAGTAAATCACTAATATAACAGGAACAGCACTATGAATAGCGCTCATCATCTAACAGCTCACCAACTAGCACTGCAGTCAAAACTCCAAAAAGATTTCGTTTGGGCACCTCCGAATTAAACAGCTTTGCAACAAAGCATTACGTTGCAAGTGATTCTCTAGAAAAATCTCCAGATCTCGGTTCCTAATGAGAAATGGCAATAATTCTTTTATTTTCTGGAACCTTCATTTTGTCACCGAATCTTCGCCATAGTCGTGGGGCATTTTCTAGTATCCAAATGAATCTATGCAGATCTCTTTCCTGACATAAGACTAACATAGCATTGAAACGGTATTAAAGATTAGTAACAACACTGTTTGGTTGAAATTCGTTTGTTATCTTTCAGTAGAATTACTCATTGTTCTTTCATTTATAAAAGAATGTTTCAGAAAATAAGTATCTATCATCATCTTTCAGCTGCTTCAGAAGTTTTTCATTTTAAGTTTGCCTCCCTTAATATTAATAACTGAAACTGTTCATAAATTTTTATTATTTTAGCAATATTCCTCGATATACAGATAATGTAAAGAAACGCTGAAGAATCGATCTTCATCAATCTGGTTTTTTGGAAAGATATAAAAGTCGCCGACTTAAATCAGTATATCCCCGGTTTCGTTATAGATAAGAAGAGAAATATAAGAAGGTCATTTGATGAAAAGATGTATTGAATTGAAAATAGTTAATTACTAATATATATGTGTATATAAAATTTATAATTTTTCTAACCTTATATTGAATTTTTATATAGTATAATATTTAAAACATTTTTTATATATAAAGTTTTCATTGTTTAATTATTATAGTTTTGGAAATAAACATTGAAATAAAACCATGCATTTGGAATTCTTACTTATTTATGCTTCAATGCCCCTACGGCAAACTTTAAGAAACAAAAATTACCGTATTAACGGATGAAATTAAATACATATCATGAGACAACGCCTTAATCCTTTCACTTGTAAAGATCCGGTTGATTCAAACCGTTTTATCTCATATGTTATATTTGGAGATTTTTTTAATATGAAAAATCATTTAAAAGATTAAAAATTCTTGGTTGACTTTTTAAAATTTGAAGATGAAGCAATTATAAATTTGTAGATAGCTCCTTTTGAAAATGCAGTTCACATATTTTTAGAGTGGACATACATAAAATTGAACGTAATATTTTCTTTGAATTTAATTTTTATAGATTGCTAGAAATAAGAAGTATTTGGATATTTTATGACGGCCCGTACATCTATCGAGCAATTGCTTCGTTCCCATCATCATTTCTATTCCCAAAATGAATGCCAACTTCCTCTGTGTTTGAATAAAGTATACTTGATGCTTCACGTTTGCAATGAGATTGACAATTTAGCAAACAGTCCTTAATCTTTCAAATAGCTCAGTACTAGGGATAATTTGTTGTATCGAAATGATTTTCATAACACTACATGCCTAATAGGTTTTAAAAATCATATACAAGCAGTGTGCAAGCATTCAACCTGTAATAGAATGTAAAGCCTCAGATGCTTTCTCTTTCAACTACTTAATGTCCTCAGAACATTTTTTTAGGCTAGAAATTCGTTAGCCAGAGTTAATGGAAACGAATGAATAATAATACATTTAATAAATTAAAATGAAATTGCATTTTGGCTCTGCATTTAAGATACTATGTTATTATGGAAATTTTTATGAATTTCATGCAATTTCTTTTCCGATACTGTCAACTATTATGTTACAAAATCGTGTTTTGAAATAAAAGAAACATTAATTTAAGGCTTGAAAATTCATCCATTGAAAAGAACTCAGACATTCTGGAGTTAACGCCGTTGTGAGGCTTAATTGGAAGAGTGAAAATTTTCTTAGGAAATAATTTAGCAAAGTTACTTCAATAGATTTGTCTTAGTATCATTTACAGCTGTATTCACCTTCAAGTAATAATGGACATCAAAGAAGATAAATAAAACGAAGCATTTAAAAAAAGATGTGCCTAGAAGTGTTTATATAAGTTTTACCACTATTTTAATAAAAGTGTTTTCTATATAAACTTTGCAATTTATCGAACAAGACAACTGTTAAGGCAAATCGATCCTCTTTTATTTGAAGTTTGGATTTTTATATCCGAGCTGGTAAAAAAAGAAAGGGCACGGAGAGACCCCTCGGCTACGGCGAAGCTACCGCTGTAAGACGACACATGACCCTGTGTTCTTTAATGGCGCCGTTATCACTGGCGCGACTAGTTTTGAAACCGTTTTTGCCGCGCGCGTTCCTTCCTTTGCCAATGGGAACGCTCCGGTTTTGGCGGCAAATCGTCGCATGGTACAATAGAAACAAGGTACAGTGTTCAGACGTGATATTTTTTGCAAGCGGCATTCGACTTAGGTAGATGGCAGCAACTGAAATCGAATTTGTTTTTGAAGTAAAGTGAAAACTTATAAGTTTCTAGACGATTAAAACACTTTTTTTCTTTTTACGGTTAATTATATTCTATATGCACTAATATTATCAATCTTTAAAAATTTTATTTGTAATTAAAGCGAATATGTGTGTGTATCTGTGTAGGATGTGAATGTAAAATCCAGCTACATTTTTTCATGTTTTCGGGATAAACTGTGAAATATTATTGCAGAAAATTTTTTACTGAATGTTTGTAATTTAATTTCTATTGTATGTGTAGTATTTATATGTTATTTTTCTACTTAAAATGCTTCTCTTGTATATCAGTAGAATTTTAGTAGAACAAGTGTATAAAAAATGTGAATTATGAGTAATTCATGTGTTTAGTGTATTTGATGCATGTTATAAAGTTTCATATCAATAATTTTCATTGTTGTAGTTGAATGTTTATAATTTATTTTCAATTGTTTGTGTAGTATTTATGTTATTTTGTTACTTAAAATGCTTATCATGCATATCAGTTTAGTAGAAAAGGGTGAGTGAATGATACTGAGATATTTTTATGCAATATTATTTAAATTTTGTATGAAATTTAAAACTATCACAATTTGAAGAAGTTTTTTAATTATTGATAGGCGAGTTTGGTTTCAATAGCTGATTAAATTTAGGCATTTTAGATTTTTATATGTGAGCAGTTTAGAAATAGATAAATTCAGATGAGAATAGATAAATTCAATATATGTTTCAAAAATTATCATAAACAATTTAAATTAATGAAATATGCGTAACATTATTTTCGATTTTGTAAATAAAACAATAAACATTCGTTTATTTTTCCCCCAATAAAATTTCCATTGTTTAATGTTCCTTGATAATGGCAGTAGATAATTTTTGGCCTTTGCCAATTTCATATCACTAGAGAGCAATTCGTGCTTACGGAATATCTTATACTAGGGGGCTCTGCCCCCTGCTCGCTAAAGCTCGCCAACCCCCAGAAGAATTGCGTTGCAATCCTCCCAGGTTTGCTACGCAAACCCTGCTCGCTTCGCTCGCTATAATGAAGACACTGTGTGTCCTAGAAGTTATTCTAAAATCTTCATATATATATATATGAATCAGCTTTATTTTGCTTCTGATGCTTTAACTTAAATCAGCACAGAATAAAATTTTTTAGCCTCAAAAAATTTATTTGTCTTCAAATAAAACTTACAAAGTAAAGCTGATAATGCTTTCACCTTAATAACGAAGGAATAAAATTTTTTGGCTCTGAAAAGGGCCGTTTTTTATATAGTGAAAGCATCAGGAACCTCCCCCATAAACACAATTAAATATTTCACATTTTGGAGCTATCACAGAAACAGATTCAAAAGATCGTGCTCTACGAAAACATAAATTGTACGAAAGCAGGTATATACATATTCAATACATTCATATATAAAATAATATACAACATTGAAGATTGTGCTCTACAAAAAAAATTGTATCAAAGCAGGTATATTCAATCCACTCAGATATAAAATAATATACAACAATGAAACAAATTAAAAATGTAAAGCAAAAAAATACACTTGACAATCAATCACAGAAAACATTTCACATTTTGGAGCTACCACAGAAACAGATTCAAAAGATCGTGCTCTACGAAAACATAAATTGTACGAAAGCAGGTATATACATATTCAATACATTCATATATAAAATAATATACAACATTGAAGACTGTGCTCTACAAAAAAAATTGTATCAAAGCAGGTATATTCAATCCACTCAGATATAAAATAATAAACAACATTGAAACAAATTAAAAATGTAATGCAAAAAAATACACTTGACAATCAATCACAGAAAACTTCCTCATAAACACAGTTAAATATTTCACATTTTGGAGCTACCACAGAAACAAATTCAAAAGATCGTGCTCATGATAAGCCAACATAGAGTTGTCCATGACTAAAAACCGGCTCATTGAGCACCAAACATATCTTTTCAAAAGTTTGGCCTTGCGACTTATTAATTGTCATGGAAAAGGCTAAACGAATGGGAAATTGCATACGTTTAAATTTGAAAGGCATGTTAGTCTGAGATGGAATCAAAGGGATTTGGGGAATGACAAATGTCTCTGTACCATCAATGGATTTTGCCTGAATAATGTTTTGCTGCAATTTTGTGATAATTAGGCGTGTACCATTGCATAATCCTTTAGAGGGAGCTAAATTTCTCAACAGCATTATAATGCAACCTATTTTCAACTTTAATTCATATGGAGGCAAACCAGTTGGTGTCAAAGAATTTAAAAATTCTTCAGGAAATGTCAATTGATCTTGAGGATCTTCACTCATGATCATATCAACTGCTTTAAAAACAGTTTCATTTCCCGGCATAAATTCCAACACTTTATTGTTGATTTCCATGGATCGCTCATTATTAACAGTAAGGATAGCTCGACCTTTAAGCTCCTGTGGGGTCACACTGGAAAAATCTATATCACTGTACAATTGATGTATAGGGTCTTGTATTGAAGGGTAGCATTGCAAAGGCAACTGAATCGTTGAGCCACTTTTTTTTCTCTCCAATGTCCAACAACCAAGCACCAAAATCACTTTCAGATTCAAGGGCACACATATTTTTTGTCAGATATAACTTATGAAATTTCAACCAAAGAGCGTGCTTTTTTTCAAGGAGCTGGCAACAATTAATGTTCTTGAACCTCTTAAAATTACTGGAAGAACTTGGTGAAAATCTCCACCCAGTAGAATGACTTTGCCCCCAAACGGTTCTTTACATTTTGTGAGATCTTGTAAAAGTGTATCAACAGCTAAGAAAGCATGAACATGTGTCATGGGTGCTTCATCCCACACAATTAATTTTGTTTTCAGTTACATGTCAGCTTCTTTTGTATTAGGCTTCAAATTGCAAGTAGATGTTGCATTTAAATCAATTGGAATTTTAAAAACAGAATGGGCTGTTCTCCCCCTTATTAATACAGTTGCAGCAATACCTGTAGATGCAACAGGAATAACATCATCACCTCTACCACGTATTGTGTGAAGCAAAGTTGAATAAACAAAAGTTTTTCCTGTCCCAGCAGGACCATCTAAAAAATAACACTTGGGTGTATCTGCAGCGTTGTTGCACACTGCACTTAATAAGATTTCCACAACATTCCGCTGTTCAATATTTAACTGCATAGTATAACTATTAGCTTTAGCCTGCTCTTCCACAACATCAAAGTTCACTCTCTCCAAAACACTTGCAGGCAAATCTACAGTTGGTAGATGCAGTTTTTGGAGACTTAAATTGTAGGATGTAAGCAGTTCCTCAATATCTGCAAGTGCATAGTGAGGTCCAGTCTGCTCAGAATAACGATGCACAAAGTCCTCACCAAAGTGAAACTTGATGTTGCACCCATAAAACTGGAACATCCTCCACTTCTCCAAAGCCACAAATCATTGCGAACAGCATGCGCAACTGTCTCGGAGATTGAAATTGTGCAGTGTCATTCAAAGCATCATGCCACTGCTGGTCACCTCGAAGAAGTCCATACTCCTGACATGCTTGTTGAAATGTAATGCATCTTAATCCATTTACGGTCAAAATATCATCAAAACTAATGGCCCCAGACTTGCGCAGTAGTAGCATCCGCAAATAGTACCTCTCAATATCCAGTATACTAACTACTGGCAGTCTCCCAATAACATTTTGTCCACCACGTTGTCGCTTCTTCCAATTTGTGGTACTCTTATCAAACACATAATATTGTGGAATATCTGAGTAAGAAATGTTGTGAGCTGAAGGATCATTTTTGTTTAGTTCAAACCATGATGTTAGTGTTGTTTTTCTTAAAGCAGCTCGTTCAATTGCTTGGGCTTCTTGACCGTCTTGGTACACAATCGGCTGTTGCTGTGGTAAATGCACAGCTAAGCGCACTACAGTGTGGGATTTATGCGACAAATTAAATTCATTTAAACGCCACATGGCTTCAGGTGCACTAACATTCCTACCTTCAACAAAACTTAAAATTTCATCATGATCCAGAGCACCTTCTTTTTGTATTTTGACCGAGGCTGCATCATGTCCTTTGTATACATATTTATATAAGTATTTGACACTTTTAACTGAGGCACAAACTTCAACATTAATATGCGCATTAAATTTTTTAAGCAACCAAGGATTATATGGGACAACCCATCTGTTATTGATGGAATATTTCCCTACTTGGACAGGTTCAGTGGCTCTTCTGCGATAAATAGGGTATCCATTAACATTTTCCTCTGTATCATCCTTGAATTGTTTCGGAAAACTTTTGCAGCACTGTCCATCTCTCATGCATGGAGAATTTATATTTATAGTTCCACATGGGCCATGTACCATGCATTTTGTCACAATTTGGAAGAGTCTAAGATCAGTACAAGGATCTGGAAGTTCTGCACTCACAATCTTGTCAATGTCATCTTTAGTGCGAATTTTGCTTTCTGAATCTAATGTTAGAAGAATGTGGGCATGAGGCAAACCTCGCTTTTTGGAACTCAATAACATAAATATAGGTCAAAACAGTTCCAAATATTCCATGCTTGCAAATACCTTCTAAAAGTTCTTTTAATTTCATATTAAATACACGTATAATAATATCAGGTCGGTCTTCAGGACGTTGCAATTTAAAACTTCAAACCAAGATGGGTTGCAAGTACAGGTCAGAAAGAGATCTGGTTTACCAAACTTGCGTACCATAGCCATTGCATCTTGATAATTCTCTTGCATATTATGTGGACTCCCGTTCAGTTCGCTTTTGTTCATTTCGGATAATATATCCGACAGCACGACTTAAATTCATTATTTTTACAAATTTCCAACTACTAAAAATAGTTTTCAATAAACGTGATCACACGAAGTGGCTTCGGACTTTCCGCGGATGTAAACAAATCAAACGTGCGAGCTGTTGCCAAACGGCGATTAAGAAATTCGACCTTTTTTTGTCGCCACGTAAAGAATTATATATATAGATGGGTAACATTTTAAAACATTTCGAAGGATTCTCCAGATTGTTGAATGAGGAATTTACGAATTCCGAATTATTATCCATCTTTCATTTTTTAACTGCTTCAAACGTTTTTTAGTTAAGTCTGCCTTTTTTATATTGATCGCTAAAATTATTCAGAATCTTTTATTATTTTTAATATAGCCCACGGGAATTAGACAATCTAACGAAATGCCAAATAATCGGCCATTATCAATCTGGTTTTTCGCGCAGATATACAAGTAGCATACTCAAAATCAGTATATCATGGTTTCGTTATAGATAAGAAGGTAAATATAAGAAGGTGACTTCATGAAAAGAGATCGAGTTCTCGTTAGCTGTCTCCTTGATTGCATCGCTTGGTTAATGCCACAGGTCGTCGACAGAAACAGTAAGTTTACGTCTTGTTAAATTGAAAATAGTTAATGACTAATATATTTATGTATATAAAAGTTTTCATTGTTAAAACTTATAATTTATTTGTATACAGAATATAATGTATTTTTACACGTATAAATTTTTCATTGTTTGACTGTTACTTTCTGTAATTAAACATAGAAATGAAATCATGCAATTCCAATTCTAATTTATTTATGCTTTTTTGCCCCTAAGGTCAAACCTTAGAAATAGAAAAAAATTAAAGAAAAATTAGCATAATAAAGGCTCAAATGAAATGCATATATTGAGATAGGTCCTTAATCTATTTTCTTGTAAAGCTCCTGTTCTTTCGAACCGCTTTAGCTCAAATTTTATATCTCGAGATTTTTTTTATTATGCAAAACATTTACAAGAGGAAAAATTCTGGGTTCCCATTGGAAAATTTGAAGATGAAATAATTATAAGAATGTAGATGGCTCCTTATGCAAATATACTTCACATACTTCTTAAGTGAACATTCTTCCAATTTGAACGAAATATTTTCCTTGAATTTAACTTTAAAAGATTACTAGAAATAAGAAGTGTTCAAATGTTTCTTTGATGGACAGTACATCTTTAGTCCATTGCAATTAGACCGAAAAATGGCAAATAGTGGAAAAAACTTATATAGTTTTGAAACTTTGGTCAAATTCTTCTTTGACATCAAGGATCTCAGAACCGAAAAGTTTCCACCTCTCCGAGGGGAGCTTCCGCTACTAGGGGGGGGGAACTGAAGTGAAGTGGAGTGTTAGGTCAGTTTTTTCTAGATTTCTTCAACCCTGTAGATTCAATGTTAGAAGTGGTATAGATGAAAGTCGTAGAGCATAAAATTCTGCGTCGAATGAGTACCAACACTATATATTTTGTTGCAGTGGTACGATTACAAACTCTTATCAAAGTTGCGATGATTTTTCAATTTTCCAAAAAAAATCATTATTCTTACAAAAGTCGACGCATACAATCAAATATTCTATCTGAATAAAGTTTGTATGTATAAGTATTCACTTTTTTAAGCACATGCATACGTCAAAGCACCAATACCAGAGCGCTAGTGTTGTGTGGAAGTTAGGAGAGAGAGTACAACTAGTCCTTTGCAATGAGACCAAAGAACGACAAATAGGAGAAAATTTTATAGTGTTTTGAAACTTTGGTCAAATACTCTTCTGACATCAAGGAAACGGAAATCGTAAAGTTTCCATCCCTGAGGGGGAACTTCCACCCCCAACCCCCCTCGAACTTGCAATACCATCAAAGCACAAAATGATCGTACCAGCTTATAAAACGATAATTAACATTGCTTATTTCTTTAACTGCAATAAATTATTTTCATAAATATTCTAATTATATGTAGCCTCTTGCTGGCCATGTTTTATAATATCTTTGATACAGTTCCAGAGCGAACAGTGGGTAACACTAATAACCTTTACTTCGTTCTTGATGGAAGCTCTCTTATTCATCGTGTAGTATGACCAAAGCAAGAGACTTTCGGTGATGTTTACACCACATATATGTATTATATCAAGAGGCATTACGGCGATGAAGTAACAGTTGTTTTTGACGGATATACCGAACATCTTTCAACATGAGAATATCTATATAGTCTGGAGTAAGAGCAGTAAGTAAAACAAGAATATCAACATCTTGGCCAATTACATAAACATGTTTCTTAATCTTCTCATATGTCTCTGTCCCGGTCTTCACAATATGTACATCAACATCATCTGTTGCTACAAACGTGCATATGCACACGTTCTCCAAGTGGCTAGCAAGTTGTCGAATTGAAACGTTCCTTACTTGCAAGATTGATTAGAAATTGTCTCTGAGGGTCAAGGAGCAAACCTTATTGATACAACAGCGTAACTAAGGTGGGATAGGCATGTCACGTGTCCTAGGCGTCATTTTCACAGATTGCAAAATTAATCAATCACTTCATAGCATTTAAGATAAAATAATTTTACATTATTTCCCGAACCTAACGTAAACGTTGGAATCCTAACAAACAGGTAAATATCCTAATCGGTTCTTTTCAGAAGATCGCTAAACAGATGGTAGTAAGGAAGATTTAGTAAAGTTATGATCGAAATTGACAGGAAACAGAATTATAATTATAGAGATCCAGCTCATAACCCGGCTTTGCTCGGGATTCATATTTTCTTCATATGCCCGCCTCCGTTTTCTTCAAGAAATATTGTTACTAACTTTCCCCAACAAACGTAAATATCCTTTTAAATCTAAACTTTATATTATTAAAAAATGTCTCACTACATATTTGTAAAATATCTTCTCATTTGGTATACAAAGTATAACATTGTTTTGTTTGGCATTCCCTGCGGCATTTGAAAACTGTCATGTGATGGATGCAACAATTCTAGTTTATCTTAAATTTTTTTTGAAATATTTCATGTTAATAGATGATTTGGGAAATTTGTTCATTCATATTCGTAGCAATTATTAATAAGATTTAATGATTTTTATAGATTACTTATATGTTTTGAAGAGTTATATGTCATGGAAATTCCATAATTTGAAACAGACTTATTGGAAATATTCGAATTAAGAAAAACTATGCCTAAAAAAGTATAGCGGCTTCGGGGCGAATAAGAATTCAATTTCGCATTGCATCCTTTCTTTCCAAAGCAATTCTTGTTATTGTGAACACTGAGAAACTATAAAAAGAGCTTTTTTCATTTTCCAAGAAAATGTTAACAGTTTTAGGGTATTTTGAGTTAACATGTTTCAAAGCTTATTTTATTTTTGTCGAATTTTCTTTAGTTATTGAAATAAAGCATATTATCAACTTTTCAATCGTATATTCAGTAAAGTGGAACGAAAAAAACAATTAAAAAAAATTTATGTCGTTATATAGCGGGAAAATATGCGAATTGGAAAGAAATAAGACGAGGAGACAAATTGCTTAATTGGATTGTGTTCTTCTACTCTTGCTATAGGCCTTAAAATTCCTAAATTATCCTTTATAGCCTTAACATCTTTATTACAGCAATAAATGTTAGCTACAAAATCCTTTAGTATAGCATTAGCTGTTAAGTACTCAACCTCTTAAGAGTAATAAATTTTATTTTGTCAAAATCGGTCTATAACTTCATGTCACAGATTCCTTTCAAAGTTGTCAGAAATAAGTGAAATTCCTTCAATGTGCAATTTTTATTTTCTAATCAACATCACAATCTTAACACGTTACTTTGTAGATGAAATGCAACAGATCAATGCATATGCACAGCAATACGTTTTCAGCAAATAGCAATATCAAATTTATTTATTTTCTTTGTTTGGGGTAACATTTGCAAAACTAAATCTAAACCTAGAATATTATTTGTTAGTTTAGAACGTACGCCAAAATACAGAAAGTAACAAAAGTTAGCACACCTTTTAGAATAGACTTAAGCTACTAGGATATCAAAGTAATTGAACAGACTTATAAAGGGAGGTGGGATGTGGCACATTACTGCCAAAGACTAAAACGCGGCGAATCTTCCATTAAAGCAGTGGAAATTTTATTGGCCGAAAAATAAACGAATGTTTATTGTTTTATTTACAAAACTCGAAAATAATGTTACATATTTTTCAATAGTTTAAATTGTTTGTGATAAATTTGGAAACATGTATTGAAGTTATCTATTCTAATCTCAGGGAATCATGAATAATGGCGGAGAAGTTTAATTTCTTCATAATGCACGGATTTTCATTATAAAATGCATATGAAATGGAATCACAGAAACCATTTCAAAAAATAAAATATTTAGCGAAAAAGTCCCATTAATTTATGACGAAGGCGTCGAAAATCAATGACAACAACAAGGCGTGCACTTCGGGATTTTACTTAAAAAGGTAGCACTGAAATGTCTAGTTCCAGGAACACAATACGATTATGACTGCAATCGTTGAGTAAACCTCCGCATACTCCTTCTTTGTGTCTATTTTTCCGCAGCTGTTCATCGATGCAAAGGGGTAAACGATAACGGGCCGCGGTCTATGTGCAGTTACAAAAAATGAAGTGAATTAATAACACTGCACTACACTGAGTTTTCGCCAAAGATTTTCTAGTGATTTTAAGGCAAATTCGTTTTGCTGATTGCAAATCTAGCATTCTTTTTGTCAGTTTGTCTCTAGTTTTTGAGATAAAGTGAAAATTATATTTCAGTAGTAATATGCAAGCACCACTCAAATTGTATTCAGACTATCTCATATATAAATCAATAAGATAATTAAATCAATACATTACATGAAATTAATCCGAAGGCGTAATCAATACCTAAAACAGGAGATAAATCTACACATGAAACCTGTGTTGAACGTGAGTTAAAGGATGAAATTTAAAACAATATTAATGATTGAAGAAAAGAAATAAATTTTCACAAATAAAATGGAGGTATCAGAATGGTAAAGACAAAAATACATGATCATATTGCATTAAGTTAAATAAAATGAAATTAAATAATTTAGTTCAATTAATTCTTGCACAAGATTTTATATGATTTCCTTTTACTTACAATGTTGCTTGATAATGGCAGTAGATAATTTTTGGCCTTTGATAATCTCATATCACCGAAGAGCAGTTCGTGCTTACGCGATATATTTTGTTGGTCATATTTTAAAACATTATGCAAGATTCTCCACAATGCTTAATGGGGAATGTCCGAATTCCGAGTAATTGCATGTGCACAACTGCCATCATGTGAATTTGTTGTTGTTTTTTGAACAGCTGCAGTCGCAATTTCTTGAAGTATTGGCATTCCAATTGGTCTGTAGCTCCGTCCTCGTTCCACTGAATAAGCTCCAACCTCTTCAAAACGCAAAATAAATCGCCAAGTTTTGTAACAGTAAGAGTAGCTCGACGCAAATCTTTCACCTGTTGAATAGCCATGAAGGTGGCTGAAGAATTCTTACTTCTGTGGTAAAAGAGTTTGATAAGTAACGCTGGATAAAGCTCGGGCAATATTCAACGCTTTGGTAAAATTGGTGCCATAGTCACTAAAATCGATGTTTAACAAAAGACTGCCTCATTCACTCAATATACAGGCAGAAAAATTTTAGATGTTTTTAGTCTTATGCAAATTAATAGAACCGTCGCACCATTTCCCCCCATCGCGACAAATATGAAGTATTTATCGTTCTTCCGAAATCGAAATTAAAAGAGTATGTGTAAAAAGTTTGGTTGTGATACTGCTTGTATTTTCTGCTTAGGAGGTGCCTAAACAGCTACTGTTTAATTTGGTTCACCTTGTATTCTGGCATCAAATTAATAAATGACGAAATGGGTGTTTTATAATACTAAAATGTTTTGATAGTATCTGGTAGAAGTGGAAGCTCGTGCATTCTTACTGTTGGGATGCAGTAACTTATAACATCACAATAAGCAATTATGCGTTTCTGTAAAACTTAAATGCTGCCTATTTTTAAAGTTAATTTTGAATAATTTAATATTTAGACTTGTTGACTTGATGAAAATAAACTCGAATAAGAACATCAGGCCAACTCAAACTGTGTATTTGAAGGAATGCAGTTTATTTATTTATTTAACTTCTGCCGGCTGATCCAATACAAAAGGGTCTAAGGTACAAGAAAGCTGGAGGTAGGGAAGGTAAAGAAATTAGAATTACAACGTAAATGGGAGTTACAACATGAAATAAGTTTGATAAACTTAAAATAATTTCCAGAACTGTACAGAAATTGGTACAAAATAACAAACAAAATGTCAAGCCGAAAATTAGTCTCCATCAGTGTTGGCTCGTCTATTACCACCTGAAATTATTTTTTAAACAAGTATTTTCGTTCTCCTTCCATTTGCTCTTCCTTACTTTTCCACAATGAGAACTCGATGATCAACAGAAACAAAAAATGAATAAAAAATAATTGAAAAAAAGAATAAAAACAAGTAAAAGACACACAGGATGTTGTTCCCCGGCTAAACACTCTGGAAACTATCTAAATTCGCTTCATTCCATGTGAGTAAACTCCTATGTACTGGAAAAAGTTATAGTATAACAAAGGCTACAAAAAAGACATCACATCAGCTGCAGTCTGTAAACGCCATATGCAACGCTTAAAAATAACCCTCGAAGTTATATCAACACACACGGATATAAACACAATTTTCTAAAAGAATAAATAAAATTTTTATATAAAAAATCCATGTATATAAATTTATAATAAAATGATTTTGGATAAAATAATTATTGTACACAAAATCCTTCATTTTTCTCAGAATTTATTTTTAATTAAAATAAAAAAATATCATTTGCACTAAACGAATCTTAAATTTCGAATAATTTAAATACAAACTGTAGCAAACGATTTTCAAAAATAGCCTAAAGCTAATTTTCCATAATTTCTTAATAATTTTTAAATAATATTGCAAAATTGAACTAAGCATTTCGAAGAGCAACTCAGGCAAATAATTAAAATGATTTAAAATATTCGTAATACATTAATTCAATAAGAGTTGCAGCACTAAATATAAAATAATCTTTTCCATATTTGGGAACAAAGTTTATTATTCACAACAAATGAAGACTTTATATAATTGCCATAAAAATTCACTAAAACCTTTCCAGTGCTACATAGTATTCTAAGGTAAGTTTTGAATAAAACAAATTGAGTAATTCGGAATTAAATTACTTACGAATTTTTAATGAATATCACTTTTATTTATGCAGATTGAAAGATTAATTAAATGAAAATCATTTGTATGTCTATAGTCCAAAACATTATGTGTATCAAAAATCATATTTTTGAAATTTTTTCTGAAGAGGATTTCTAAAAAACAGAGAAAGCCAAACAAACGATATTTTTTACTCATCTTTACAACAAAATTGCAGATTTTTATCAAAATTTGAACAAAATCCGTCGACGGGAAGTTTCTCTGTCCGCGAGCATGTGGACACAATTCAAAAACATAACGAGCTAGGGTGGATGAAATTTCATATCTAGTTTTTATCGTCAGAATTGTAAATGTGTATCAAAGTTTAGACATCTGCCACAGGTGTGACGGTCCGCCATCTGCCTATTCATAGATATATGAACGTGTTAAATGCAAAACGCTCATAAAACCATAGGAATGAAATTTGTGTCTGGTCTTGGCATTAAAGCTGTAAGTCTGTCAAATTATAGACTCAGATGGCGAAAGGAAAGAGAGCCAAATGATACTTGATTATCTTCATTGTATTACTAAGCTGAACACAAAATCTCACATATTGTGTAAATGTAAGAGAAAGAGAGGGGTGAACTCTCCTGCTGGTTTCATTTATAATTCTGATTCGGAGAACCCGTTCAGTTAATCTTATATTAAAGATTCTCATTCGTCATTTTTCTTTTTTCTTTCATTTATAAAATAATTTTTCAGAAAATGAGCGTCTATCTTTCATTTTTCAGCTGCTTCAATGTTTTTCCAGTTTAAGTTTGCCTTTTTAATATTAATTGTTGAAATTATTCCGAATTTTTTTTTATTATTTTAGGAATAAGCCACGGGAATTAGACAATGTAACGAAACACCAACTAATCGGTCTGAATCAATCTGGTTTTTGGTTTAGATATATAGGTTGGCGACTTAAAATAAGTATATCCACGAATTCTTTATGGATAAGAAGGTAACTATAAGAAGGTGACTTGTTGAAAAGAGATAGAGACCGCGTTAGCAATCTTCTACATTTCATGTCTCGGCGAATGCAACATTTCGTCCACAGAAACAGTAAGTTTACGTCTTGGTAAATTGTAAATAATTAATGAGTAATATATTTATGCATATAAAAGTTTTATTTGTTTTAACTTGCATTAAATTTGTACAAAGAATATAGTGTATAATACATATTTTGTGTATTAATTTTTAATTGTTTAACTATTATTTTTCTGTAAATAAACACATAAATGAAAACATGCATATTGAATTCTTATTTTGTAATGTTTCATTGCCCTTACGTCAAACTTAGAAAAAAGCAAACATTCTTAGAGATATATTACCTTATTAACGACTGAAAGAAAATGCAGATCTTGAGACAGCCCCTTAATCGTTTTTCTTGTAAAGTTCCGGGTGTTTCGAATCGATTTTATTTAAATTTTATATCTGGAGATTTTTCATAATGCAAAATCTTTTAGAAGATGGAAGATCCTGGATTGGTCTTGGTAAATATGAAGTGAATGAATTTTAGCTATATAGAAGAACGCTTATGCAAATGTAGCTCACATATTTTGTAAGTGAACAAATTTCCAATTTGTACGACATATTTTCTTAAAATTTAAGTTTTATAGCTTTCTAGGAAAAAGGAAGATTTGAATACATTTTTAACGGCTCGAACATCCTTAGAGCAATTGCTTCGCTACCATCATCCATTCCCAAAATGATTGCCAACAAGCTCTATTTTCGAATGTCGGTACATGCTGCTCCAAATCCGCACTGAGATTGAAAATTTATGAAAGAGTCCATACTTTTTGAAATAGTCATCTCTAGAAATAATTCCTTGTTTCGAAATGTGTTTCATAATACTAAATGCATAATATTTTTTTAAATCACAGAGAAGCAGGATGCAAACATTCAAGCTGTAAAAGGGCGTAAAGCTTCAGACTCTTTCAATCTGAAATCTTAAATGTCCTCAGAATATTTTTTATGTTTAGAAATTCGTTAGGCAGATCGAATCGAAAGAAGTGGGTAAAACTGCATTTAATAAACTGAGATGAAATTAATTTTTTGACTTTCTATTTAGGTTTCTATGTCAATATCTTGAAAGTTGCCAAATTCCTGCAATATATTCTTCTAAAGTGACAACTATTATGTCACAAAATCATATTTAGAAATAAATGAATCTATAACAACAAGCGTGATTATTGATTAATTTTAAAAGAACTCATTCATTCTGGAGTTGTTGTTGGTATGAGGCTTAATTGGAAGACTGACAATTTTCTTACAAAATAATTTAGCAAAATTTCTTGAATAGATTTCTCTTAGAACCACTTACATCTGTATTTATTTTCTAAAGATACAGGGTTGTCGAAATTAAACTTTCCCAACTGAGAGGGCCGTGCAGGGTCGTTGTATCGGTCATAATGACATGAAATTTGGACGACAGACGCTCCAGACAATGCGCTCGAGATTTAATGAAAAACATTAGTACAAGAAGTCGCCAACAGGTGACGTTGCAGAGCGACAAAACGTTCTGCATAATTCCTATGAGTCCAGTGTAGTTATTCACGACCGACGTAAGTAAAACAAAGCAATTATATGCGCATATACGTGTTTATATAATTAGTACCACTATTTTATTACAATTAATTTTTATATAAACTTGTTATTTTGCTGACAGAATAAGCTCTAAAACTTTAAAAAACATTTCTTTTATTAAAAGTCTGGATTCTTTTATTCGGGCTTGTAAACAAATGCAAGAGTTGCGTAGTTATAATACATCCTGATGAATTATTAATATGCGTAATCAAACCATGATTTTGATCTAACCAATTCATGCAATTTGATTTAAAACTGGAACACCAGCCGGAAGATAATTTTCATTCGCTTCGTATTTCATTAAGGATGCTACAATCATCTTTTCAAAGTCTAGAACTTTCTTAACAAATAGAGAAAATGTGTTATATCTTCCTCTGTCTAATAACTCAAATGTTTACAAAAGCAGTTCGGACAACCTAAGGGTCGAATTTCTGGTGCATATTCAGAAGCATCAAATATCAAATAAGGGCATCTGTAGCCTTTTGGTATGCAACCAAACCGTAGCAAAAATCAAAGATTTAAACAAGCACATTTATTGTAGTTTTGGAATTTTACCATTTTCATATTTTAGTTGGTTACTAAAAGCACACATCTTTGTCGAGTAAAGTATTGTAACTATTCAAATGGCTTTCGGAAATGCCCTAGGCTTTTGAGTTTCTCCCAACATTATTAGGAGAATCTAAGCACATTCCCTGTAGTTACTGAATGCGATTGTTAAGTAGTCAGTGGCTACAGGGAACCAAAGTCATGATTGAGCTTCACTCTTTAAATTAAGATGGAACCGAATTGTGAATCAATCTCATGCCTCCTCAGAAAATTTCTGGTTCAAAGAAAACAAAACTTTAGTCAACAAATTAAAAGTATTAAATGAAAAACCTAACGAGGGTTAAAACTAATAGAATACTACAGTCATCGATAAACGAAAATGAAGAACAAACTGGAAATATACTTAGTCTGTTAACGAAAGTAGGAAAAAAACCCCTTGTTTGTTTTATGAATTCAGTTTTGAATAACACTTTACGTACAGGTTGATCCAAATTCAATAGGAGGTGTTTAGACGTTTCGTTAGGGAAAATACTTTGTTAATTTTTCCCAAATGTCATACACATGCTCTCCTGAGAATGGGGTTTCGATTTCTGTAAGAAAAAAAATTAGTTCATATTTATGCCGCTAGGGGACGAGATGGCACTGCGGAGTTGATAATTTATATATTTGTTAACATGTGCAACATCCTGTACTTATAGAAATAGTCGTGAAGCATTTTTTCACCAGACGAGGACTCTGTAATGAAACTGACTTTACCAAACCGCGCTTTATCTGTTAAGCTGTTTTATGAACCGCACATCGCATTGCCTCTTCAAACGTTATAAAGGAAAAACTTTTATAATCATAGAGTGATTAGCATGTCATTTCCAACATCTTGGACGCCTCGGTCACTCGATATCCCTTGTGAGATTTAGCTGTGGGGTTATTTAATGAGAAGCGTTTATAAAGGCAATGTTCCGAACTTAGCTTCTTAACAGACAGAACTTCGAAACATGTATGCCATTTCCAAGCGAATTAGTTGCATATTACAGTGGAATGTGTTGTACAGCGAAAGTAATTTTTAGAGCAAAAAGACGGAGGACATATCGAGCCGTATCTATCATGATAGGGGTTTCCACATGTGATAGCAAAATATTTATTGCAGAAATCCTTTTTTCAGTCATTCTGTCTAATTTGTGGTTAATTTCATGTAATTGCAATAAAAGTTATTGCACGTTAAAACATTTTTCCGTTGTTGATATTTATTCCATCTCCACATGATAGTGCACATCAACAATCATTTTTAGCTATGTTAAAAACTATGTGAATTGCGTGCTCCGCAGCGCCATTTCATCCCCTAGTGACCGAAACATGAACTAACTTTATTCTTACAGAAATTGAAACCTCATACTCATGAGAACATGTGTACGACATTTGGGTGAAATTGGCCAAGTATATTTCCCTTCAGAGAGGTCTAAATACCTCCTGTTTCATTTGTATTACCCTGTATTTAAAGTGGCGACATGAGATTGTTTTACAGTTATCGGAGTTTTTTAAGTAATTTTCAGTATTATCTACTGTGAATATTTAATGTTCTGATATTAATGTTACGTGTTTAGATGTCATATAAAATTCTAGATTTTAAATTACCACTGCATTCAGTTTTATATATTTTTTTAATAATTCAGTAAATTTTTAAGCCGTTACTGACTGTCGTATGGTGTTTATATAAAGCAACAACGTAGAATTAGTGCAAATATTCGTCATGTTATGGTTTTTTTCCGTAAGTCATAAATGTCTAAAGAAAATAATACTAATTTGTGTTTATATTGCTACAAAAATCGAGTGGTGGCTGTACGTGAATGCAGTCCAAAGAGGAAGATAATAAAAAAATAAATCAATATTTATTCCACGTAAATTTATTCCACAAAAACATTAACTTATCATAGGTAACAAACTGAACAGCACTTGTATAAATTATTAGCAGACATCACCAATAAATCTCATTCGCAGCACTTTCAATAGCGCATAACTGTCTCTCAGTTCACTAGCTTCGCTGCTGATCAAAGTCCAAATATTACAGCTTTCCTTTTGAGAGCTTGCTTTTAAACCTTTTGAACAGGAAGTGGCGTCAATAAGTAGGAACTGACAGGATCTGTGGATGGTTCTTGACGTTTCTTGTTCCCAGTATGGGTAAAACTAAAATTCATGAGTTTTGTAGAAGATACCTTTAGTAACATCGTCAGTATTGTCGCCAAGATTAGCATGTCATGGAAACAACTTTAAAGCTTCGTAACAATATTCTAAATAAACATTTCCATAGGATCATATATAAACCAGTTTTAAAACCTTGGTAATCATATGTATCCCATGAGTTTACAAGTACTTCCGGTGTCCCACAGGGCTTTAATCTTGGACCTCTGCTTTTTATTTTATTCATTAATGACCTTACTTGTGTTTTTAACTACTCGGGATGCCTTTTATTTGCTGACGACTTGAAATTGTTTGGTTCAATACGTTCTGATTTAGATTCTGTTCTTCTACAAAGCGATCTTGATTGTCTTTTTAAGTGGTGCACAGACAACAGATTGCACTTAAACATTGAAAAATGTAGTGTTCTTAGTTACACTCGAAAGGCTCAACCTTAGATTCATGTATACAAAATTAACAATCTTGTTTTATCACGCTCAAATACAATCACTGATCTTGGTATCATCTTTGACTCCAAACTTGATTTTTCCCAACATATCGATACCATGGTCTCTAAGACATATCGCAGGCTTGGATTTCTTAAGCGTAGAACCAGAGAATTTTCCAGTGAACTTACCCTCAAGGTCTTGTATTGCGCTCATATTCGTTCCAATCTGGAATACTGCAGTATTATCTGGAATCCCAATTACCGAAACGAAATAGAAATTATTGAGCGAATACAGAACAACTTCTTGAGATATTTACTTTACAAAAAAATGGATTTTACTTGCATGATATATCTTCTTCACTCTTACGTAATATTTTTAATATGCCTAGTTTATTCTCCAGACGAGATGTTTCTTGCGTTCTTTTCTTTTACAAAGTTATTAATGGTTCAATTGATTGTAATGATATAATGAGCTCAATAGATTTCGCTGTGCCCTCCAGATTTTTAAAAAACCAGAGTTCCTTTCCAAATTTAAATTCAAAATTTAATTACATTAACAGGTTCTCGTTATATAGGTTTCATAAAATTTTTAACACGTTCTCTGATGAACTTGGCATTTTTAATATGTCTCTTGGTGCTTTTAACTCGAAATGTTTGCATCTTTTAGATACATGATATGTTTTATTTTGCCTTTCTACAACATTTTAGATTTTCATGCTATTTGATTTTCCGTGTTCTTATGTATTCGACCAGATTTTTGACGCCGTGTTTGATTTATTTTTATATTATGTGTTTCATTTTTTTAATCTCAAGTATGTATTTATGTTTTTAAACTTTTAAACTCCTGGTGTGCTTTTTATTAGACTCGGTGTTTGCATGTTTTGACCCTTGCTTTTTGGAAATGAACTTTAAATTTTAAAAAAACCACGGCTTTTGGTGTCATAGTGTGTCTTAAAGTTTTTAATTATATATACGTTTGCATAAGTTTTATGATTTTATGTATTCTCTGTGGTCTACTTTTTGCTTTCTAACGCATTTTTTTTATTTTTTATTTACTCATTGTGACTTTTGTTCTTTGTGTGTTTGTCAGCACTCTGTAAATGGAGTTTTCTCTGTAGTGTGCTTTTCTTTAAATAAATAAATAAATATGACTTTTCTGATAAAAGTTCTAAAACTTTTCCATTTTGTAGGTTTTTTTCAAATTTTATTTGTTTATAGGCAAAGTTTCGCGTAAATTTCGACGGCTGAAATTTGATATTCTATCTGTTAAGACACAAAGTAATGGATACATCCCTCTTGATCAATGTTTTCACCCATCTATCATTCTGGTAAGAAATGCATAGCATTGGGACAAAATCTGTTTATATAATATCTCATCTAATGTATAGAGTGTCTTCAATTTTTGCTCACAAATACTGTAAAGCATAAGAGAGGTTTTAGTGAAGGTTTCATGACAATTAACTATCTATTTAATTTTTTATTCGTTAGATGATATGTTTTTATAAATAAACAAAAAAATGATTTCATCTTGTGTTGCTACTCCTATTGATTGTAAACATCACAATATTTTAAATCATTTTATTTGGTTTTGAACTATTAATTAAATTTTGAATCATCATTTAAAAATTATTAAAAATTTATAGAGAAAATTAGCATTTGGAGATTTTTAGATATCTTTTGATTCAACTGATATTCTCAAGTTAATTCAAAAAAAGTTTCTAGCTTTAAGACGATTCTGTGCATTATAATATTTTATATAAAAGTAAATTTTACTTTAAAAATATTAGCCATGATAGCATTTTCATCCCAGGTAACGTTGGGTATATCAGTAATAAAAGGAAGTAATGATTTTAAATGTACAGATAAGAACCAGACGTCTCAGAAATCACTTTCAATTTAATAGCTCTTACTTTTTTTTAAAAAAAAAATCAAATTTAAATACCAGTGAAGTAAAACGAAAGTCTCTTTGCAAACTTTACTTATGTATATAAAAGGATCAGATGAGCCGTGTTGAGTGCAAAATTCTCAAACAGCGGCGCAACTACAGCGGGATAGGTAGGTCACGTGTCCTGGGCGCCATTACCAGGGATTGCAAAATTAATCATTCAATCCATAGAATTTAACATCAAGAGTGCTTTCTTTACATTATTACCTGAACTTAATGTAAACGTTCGAAAAGGATCAATCATTTTAATAACCAAATCGGTTCAGTTAAAAGATCGCTAACCAGACGGAATTGCAATACCCAGAGTGGGAATAAAATTCTTCAGCTATCTCAAAACCTTGCCGTAATTTTTGTGATTATCTTTTGGTAAACAGCTTTCTCAATAAAAGATAAAATTTTCATTTAAACGAAAAATTTTAAATAGATAGATAACTATGGTAATGTGGCTATGGGTTAACGAAGTGCTTGAACTCAGCGGTCTTAACCTCCGGACCTTGTTATTGATGCGGGAAAAATTGGCGTTACGTAGCAAAATTGGATGTGCCTTACTAATATTATAAGATCATATTGTTTATTGTTGCATAATATGTAACCAAAAAAAGAAATTTTAAGAGAACCAAGAAGAAAGGACAGTGAGGTATTTTTTAATGGGATTTTAATTTACTTGCGGATAATACATAGCCATTCGCACAGGAGTCACGTCGGAGTGCTGGTGCAGTACGCCTTTCGAGGATTAGCTGCTGATCAGTCTTCTGGGTCTTCAGATGTTCTTGAGGTCGGTGGGATCGCATTCATCTATTTCTCGGAGTGCCGCGTTGTCGTTTGAATCTAGTTTTTCGAAGAATTTCTTTGAGAGTGTTTTGTGGTAGTCTTTGACTCAGGTTAGTTGTAAATCTTTCTGGATGTCCTTGTTTCTTACAAACCATGGCATGTTACTTATTTGGAGAGTAGTTTTGTTTTGCAGGATTTCTAATTCTTTTATGTGGGTGCTAGTTACAGTGGTCCATATAGGCGCGGCGTATCTGATAAGAGGACGTTGCATAGTTTTGTAAATTAGAAGTTTATTTTTTTGTGAGAGTTTGGAATCCGATCCAATCATGGGGAATCATTTGGTTTTAGCATCTTTGAAGTTTCACTCGATTTTTTGGATGTGATACTTGAAAGTTAGGTGTTTGTCCAGAGTTACGCCTAGGTAAACTGGTTCATTTTTCCAGGTATTAATTTTTTCGAAGATCCTGGGTGGAGCTCGCAGCTTTCTTTTCCAGGAGAAGTAGACTGATTGACATTTACTGATGCTGATTTGAATTTTCAATTGGATTAGCCATTTTGTAAGTGTTTAAATGTGCTCAGTGAGATTTTCTGAGATTACATTTGAGTGTTGATTCGCACATAACATAGCAGTCTCGTCTGTGAAGAGGCTAATGTTGATTTCTCCGATTTTCTGGATATCGTTGATATGGATGTTGAAGCAAGTTGGGCCTAGTTTGGAACCTTGAACTACTCCTGCGTGGATGTTATGTGGCTCAGAGTATGAGTTTTTAACACGAACTTGGAATTTCCTCTCAGTGAGGAATGAAGCTATGTATGTGTCTAACAAGCCCATCAGGGATTTTGAGTTTCAGCATTTGGTAGATTAGTCCGTCAGTCAAAACTCGGTCAAATGCGTTGGAGATACCCAGGAATTATGCACCTGTGTCCAGACCAGTGCTGGATTCTTATCCGATACCCTCAGTCCTTCGAAGGAACTGTCCAACTGTTGAGAGGTTTTCAAATTGGTACGGGTTTATTTTTCCTTCAATATGTTCGTTCAGTCTATTTAAGATTAATTGTTCAGCTATTTTGCTTAGGCTAGAGAGGAGACTAATAGGCCTGTAGCTGTCTGGTTGGATAGGATTTTTCCTGGTTTGCGGAATTGGACTAACACTTCGGTTCTCCACTCAGAAGGAAAGTATTTTAGTTTGGGGATTCCATTAATATAATTTCAGTGAGTCTGAGGGCATGTTTCAGTGAAAATATTTTAATAAGCTGGTTGCTAATTCCGTCGATACCTAGGCTTTTTATTTTTCTAAGAGATTATGCAGTTGGAGATTTCAAATGGGAGGCATGGAGGAATTTCGGTTAGGTTTCGTTTTTGTTTAAGACTTCTGATTTCTCTCTCAACTCTGTACTCAGTGGGGGTGGGGGAATGTTCAAGTGGGGTTTTTGAAATTGGAGTTCAAGGCAGTTGCGAATTTTTTCAGCTTTTCCTGTGTCTGAGTATTCAGTTTCTTGTGTACCAATGATAGGTGGCATTATGAATTTCTTGTTGGTGATTATTTTACTGACTTTTCAAATTGACCCATCTCCTGGTGAGAGTTAGCCAATTAGGTTGTGCCATCTATTTTGTTCCTGAATGTCAGAAAGCTTGCAGAGGTAATTTCAAGCTCTTCTGAAGCGGTTTTTATCTACCGAGTCCCTGCTGGCCTGAAAATCCTGCGTAGTCTATTTCTTTCCGTAATTTGATTCCTGATTATCAGTGGCTGGTTGATTGCGCTTTACTTAAAAGGCTTAAGTTATTCTTTGAGAGCAGTGATCATTTGGTCGGTTAATCTTTACACTTCTTTATCTATTTTTTCTCCGGTCTCGTTAAAAATCCCGGACTCATTAACCACTGAACAGATTCTTTTTTCCGTCATTTTGTCTCCATAAATAAGCACATTTTTATAAGCAATTTGGTATTCAAATTGATTTTATAGATTCAATTCAGCAATCAAAACAACTACACCTAATGATTTTATTAATTTTTGCTAATTGTTAAATACATAAGAATAAAGGGAATTTTTGCTTAAAGATCACTTTTATTCGAACAAAAAGCAATAAAACCGGACATAAAAACTGGTTTACACTTTTTTTGATATTCATCTTTATTTAGACTACTAGAGTCTTGTACTAGAAACATTGCAGTTTGGGCAAAACTGTTAAGTGGTTAAAAATTGTCAAGCGACATAACATAATTTCATCAAAAAAATGAATTCTCGAAAATAACTTCGTTATGAAATGGTCCAAATTTAAGAGATGACGATAAAAAAGGTGATTTTGATTTAGTAAAAATATTTTTCATAAATAAATTAATTAAATTGTGAAATAATGGCTTTAAATGCTTTCCTGAAGGAATAACAATTGCGAAAATAGGGTGGGGAGGCCATCAACAACCCCTGACAGCCATCATCTTTTAGCCAGGTGGCGAAAAACAAAGGAATTAATTTGCACATTTAAATGAAAAGTATTTTTCTTGCTCTTATTTCCAAGATTTTTAAGAATTTAATTGGTTCCAACCAAGAGAGTTGGAACCTGATAGAAATGTATCGCTTACAACCAATGGACCTATTCACGTTAGGTTTCTAAATAAAAATAACAAATTGTTTTTTTTTTGCTTCATCTGTGAAAGGTCAAGATCGCTAAGTATATATATGTATCACAGTTCATTGTAATCAGATCAAAAGAAAAGTAAGGAGGAGAAAAGTCTTTATGAAGTTTTTAAAGTTTGGTTAATCCCACTTTTGATCTCAAGAAAATGAGAACCGCAGCGCTGCCAACCTTGAGGAGGGAACCATCATTTACGTGAATTGAAGAAATTCATGTACAATCGCAATTGTACATGGATTTCTTCAATTCAAGAACGCTGTTCTGATGGCATCGTGTAGCGCGGAGCGTTTTCTTTCAATAACTTAAATACTTTATTTTTATATTTCTTGAGCAATTTTATTTTTTATTTGACGAACACTCTTCTTACGAGGAGCAGAAATTGAATTCCTTTTGTATAGGTGTTCCTATGTAAACATAAAATGTATATTTAAATTCAGTAACTCTGATGTGATGGTGCAAGGCTCTTATTGAATCAGAGGAGAAATGGGAAACTGACTCCTTTGCCCTGAAGAGCGATCTACAACCCACCCTTCTTAAATTTCCCCGTGAAAAACCAGCGGGAGTAGTTTTACCAAAACTTTTTAGTATACGCCCTAACACGGTATGGAAAAAAATACACCAATCGCCAGTAACATGCGGAATTCCCTAAGACAGGTCGGGTAAATCGCACGAATCGGGCGTGCCTTTTTTCCGTCGTAGAAATATGAAGATACTGAATATACAATTTGAACGCCATTTTTCGACCTACTAAAACTAAAATTGGGAACGGATCTACAATTAATGTTGTCAGATGCCATACCAATTTTTATTTATCTACTTCATAGCGTTTAGGAGTTATCGATTTCACAATTATGCGATTATAGAGACAGACAGACTGTCATATATAGAAATAAATTCATTCGTTTGGAATTCCTATTTATTCATTCTGCAATGGCTTTAACGGAAGCTTATAAAAAGCATAAATTCTTGGAAAAAAATTACACTATTAAAGGATGAAATGAAATGCATACCTTGAGACAGCGCCTTAATCCCTTTTCTTGTGAAGATCCGGTTGTTTCGAACCGATTTAACTGAAATTTTAAATTTGGAGATATTTGATTATTCAAAATCATTCAAAAGATTAAAGATCCTTGATTGGAATTGGAAATTTTAAAGATGAACCATTTCTAAATTTTTAGATATGAAAATACAGTTAACATATTTTTAAAGTGGACGTACTTCCAATTGAACGTCATATTTTCTTTGAATTTAACTTTGATAGATTGCTGGAAATAAGACGTGTTTGGATACTTTTTTGATGGGCCGTACATCCTTCAAACAATTGCTTCGTTATCGCCATTAATGTCATTGACAATATGTATGCCAACTAGCTCTCGTTTTCGAATAACGGCATCTTGATGCTCCAAATCTGCAGTGAGATTGACAATTTATAAAAGCGTTCCTACTCTTTCAAATAGCCATTACTAGGAATATTTTGTTGTATAGAAATGTTTTTCATAACACTAAATGTTGTATAATGTTCCTACGCATATGTTGTTTTAAAAATCATATAGAAGCAGGATGCAAATACTCAATCTGTAACAGAACTTAAAGCTTCAGATACTTTTCCTCTGAACTCCTAAACATCCCCAGAGCATTTTTTAAGTCTAGGAATTCGTTAGGCAGAGTTAAATGAAAGGAGTGAATAATAAAACATTTAATAAATTAAAACGAAATTGCATATTAACTTCCAATTAAGAATACTATGTTAATATGGAAATTTTAAAAAAACCTGCAAATTCTTTTCCTATACTGTCAACAATTATGTTACAAAATCGTGATTTGAATTAAATGAAACAATAATTCAAGACGTGAACATTCATCTATTTAAAAGAACTCCGTTGTTGTAGAGATAGGAGCCTAAAGTGGAAGACTGGCAATTTTCTGACGAAATAATTTAGCAAATGTACATGAATAAATTTGTCTTAGTATCATTTACAGCTTTATTACTCTTCAAGAGATACTAGATATGAAAGAACGGTCATAAAACCAAGCATTTGGATGTGCATAGAAGTGTTTATATAAATTTTACCACAATTTTAATAAAATTGTTTTCTATATAAAATTTCTAATTTTTTTTGAACAAAACCTTTCATAAAGCGTGTACTATGATTTCTTTTATTTGAAGTCTGGATTTTTATATCCAGGCTGGTAAACAAAAGTAAGAGTTACAAAGTTATAATTCATCGGGTTGAAAAGCTTTTTCTTTCATTCAAGATATTACAAGCTTCTTCTTTTCGGAGTCTAACACTTTCCTAGAAGACAAAGAAAATGTCACAGCTTTTTTCTCAAATACCATGCGTACATAGGAACGTTCCAATGTTTGGTTTCATGTATTTTATTTCAATAGACATGAACTTATAGCTTGATATTTCTCTGTATCAAAATATAGTTTTCTAGTCCGGTGGTCCGGGGAGACGAATTCTTATTAGATAAAAAAAGCCCTATATAAAAAAGCTATATAAAATTCAATAACTCTAATGTGGTGGTTCAAGGTTCACAATGAATTATCTGAACTCTATAAAACAGATTCCTTTGCCCTTAAGAGAGAACTACCCCCTCTTTAAATTTGTAAAAAATCAAAGCGTAAAATTATCGTATCGCAATTTACCAAACTAAAAATTAATAATAATGTTTATTTTTAATTTATAATAATATTTTTATAAATAATCTTATAATATGTAAACACTATCCTTTTTTCACAAATGTACAAATTTCACAAATTTGTAGAAAAAGTCAAACCACTCGGTTTTACCCTACAATTGGGCCAAAACCGGGTACACATGTTGATTCTATGGGAAATTAGGGAAAACTAAATTTTCAGTGGAAAAGTAGCATAAACTATTATCTTATGTGACAATTAAATAATAAAACATTTTTTAAAGATTTAACAATAGTTATAATAATTGACAATTTAAAAAGAATGGCGATTTTTTAAAAATTCAACAATAATTGCAATAGTTGACGATTTAAGAATAAAAAGAATTTCTTAAGATTGAACAATAGTTACTATAGTTCACAATTTAAGAGTAAAGACAATTAATTTAAAAATATTTCTAAACTTCGTATCTAAATTAGTGATAAAAGCTGTATGAATGAAAAAGTTAAGCTTGTAATGTCACTAGTGTATTGAAATATTGTTGATTTGGAAATTAGAATAAAACAGAATAGCGAGAAAATGAAATGCACGAATCTAACAAATGTTGTACAAAACAAGACGTAGGAAAAGCGTAATAGACTTACTGGGTTCTCCTACTATTTTAATTGTCCAAATCCAAAAGCATGAGAAGAAAGATAATCCAATCCAAAATCAAAAGAAGAAAAATGTATTCTTAGTAATTCTTTCTTCTTTAAAATTCAAGCTAACTAAGAGACGAACTCACTCGAAGTGACGATGCGTTAAATAAAACGATTGCAAAGGCTTCGAGCAAAAGATTTTTTAATTTTCTTGCATTTTAAGTTTTATATGAGAAAAAAATGAATAAAATCGTTTATTCGCAAGCGAGGAAATAAAGGAATAAATAAATTTCAATTCTTTTTAAAATTTCGACTGAAATAATTCTTTGCATTATTTGAAATTATGACAAAAAAAGAAAATATTGGAAATCGGAATAAATTGGAAATGCTTTCCATCAGATCATTTGACTCAAATTTCAAATAGGAATGACCCTCACAAACTACCAACTATCCCACTATCAAAGAAAATCCTCTTGGATCGGTTATCCGTAGTTTCCCCTAGTACCCGATTTTATCCAACTAGAAGTTCCCGATTTTACACCGAGTGCAGAGGTTGACCATGACCATGATTCCCGTCTACCGACTCAACCATTGGGTTGAGAGTCATCAAGGATGGACGGGGAAGAGTCAAATCCAGCACCAGGGTGGCCGTAGAGTACCTCCCCAGTGCCCTGGAGCAGCGTTTATTAAACATATAAAATAAAATCCCAGATACACACCTTCCCATTTGGATGATATAAGGCATTTAGCTACTTGCTAGTATCGGAAAGCAAAATCAGTAGCATCACAACAAAACAAACTAAACACAGAAAAGCACCAACGGGGGCAACAAAACACAGAAACAAGATTAACAAACTAAAACAACAAAAACTACTCAAAAGACAAAAACTACAAAAAAAGAAAATATTGGAAATCGGAATAAATTAGAAATGCTTTCTATCAGATCATTTGACTCAAAGGTCAAATAGGAATGGCCCTCACAAACTACCAACTATCTCACAAACAAAGAAAACAATCTTGGATCTGGTATCCGGAGTTTCCTCTAGTACCGGGTTTTACTCTACTAGTAGTACCCGGTTTTACCCCGAGTGCAGAGGTTGTAAAAAATGCAACAGAACCACGAATTTTTTTTTACTGAATCTTTATTATTTGATAAGATATGAATCCTCAGTAACATATAATAAGCCTGACTATATCTAGTTTTGATAATTGTATTGATTTATAAGTAAGGATAGTTTAAAAAGAAACAATTATTGGAGAGTTGACGTCATAAAACAAATAAACCTTCACAGACGAAGTGAATTCAGCAACAAGAACATGGCAACTATGTCCATTCTTTTTTTCTTCACTAGAAGAATACAATTCAGAATTGTTTCTAGGGGGGATAATTAATTACTGCAAAATCAAGGTACCTGGTTTTACCCATTATCTCCTATTTGTTATGTGACTTATATCTGCTAAACTATGGAGGTCACACTCGATTTTGAATCAAAACTCGTACGCACAATATCTGGCCGTGTCTGACATGTGATTGCGTATGCCTATTCCCTCCTTCCCTAGAGCATTCTTTTTCTGCACACCCTGGCGCCAATTCTTTACAGGTTGCACAAGATGCAGTGTCTTGTATTTTTATCAAGTGAGTAGTAGTGAGAGGAGATATGCATTAATGTAGTGGTAGAGATTCTTTTATCGTTGTGCATAATACAATTGAGTGTCTCATGTTGAAAGAAACTTATTTAAAGGACGTCTTTAGGTGACTGTTTTATTTGCCAAAAAATTCCGTCAGAAGGTGGCACTATGAAAATTGTAAAAGCGCTGGTTAATCTAAATTTCATCAGCAAGAAAAGAAATGCCAGTGCATATTTCCTTCTGGAAAAAGATATTGATCTTCAGAAAATATGATGAAGGAAACATCAATGAACGGGACATTGAAGCCAATGTAAAGAGTCTTCTGTAGAAAAACATACCAAATGAGATATACAAAAGAAATTTACTCGGGACAGCTTCATGATTGATGGGAAGTTTCCTAAGTTATAGTGATGGAGCAAACGCTACTGAAAAACTTCAAAACGTTGGAGGCATTACAAATAATTAGAAATCATTTGCTCAACTGAAAACAAGGTTTCAAATGATTAGATAATTTCTTGAAGTATAATATTTTATATAAAAGTATTTATTATGGGGGGTAAAAATATTAGATATGAAATGTAGTTAGGTCAGTAAGTAGGTTACAAAAAATATGAGAGCCTGGGAATTAGTAGTAAATAGTTGCCAAATATATCACTAAGTTGCACCACAACTAAACTGAATGATGTTCATGATGAATGTTATATTAATATACATGCGCAGCTACATTTCTATATGGTGACTGTGCTCGAGGTGTGTACGCTAGATGAGCAGAGAATTGTTGTGCTTTTCTTCTGGATGAAAGGCCTTTGCAGGGCCTTATGTAACATTGTACCGAAACTTCGAGATGAAAATCGAGGGAAATGTTCAGACATATTGACTCGGGTAATTATGTTCCATCACGACAATTCCTAGGCCTCATGCCGCTCGATTAACAAATTAGAAAATTGTAGAGTTTCGGAGGCAACCTCTACAACATCCACCCTGTTAATTCCAAGATTTATCACCTGTTTGACTCAATTGGAAGCAAGCGTTTCACCAATGATTAAGTCGTTGACGTGAGGTACATGTGAGGTGCCAACACTCTAATTCAAAAACATAGCGAGCTAGATGGAGTAAATTTGATGTGATCAGAACTGTAGACGTGAGACGTGTATCAAATCTTGTATCAAATCCGCCAAAATACTGCCTGTCGGTCTGCATATTCGTAGATAGGTGAACATGAAAAATAAACAACGCAACTCGCCAAATTTATGAAATTAGGTATGTGGTATTTATTTAGAACAAAATTATCAATCTGTATTAAATTCTAGACTCAGTTTGCGTAAGAAAGTGATAGAAATACATACTCGATTCTTTTCATTGTACAACGAAGCTGAACACAAAATCCGCGATATATTGTTTATTTAAAAAAAGTCGAGTGGGGGGCTTTCCTGCTGGTTTTATTTATAGTTCTGATTAATAGTTTATTTTCTATTAATAAAAACTGTGTTTCCATATATAGAGAAAATATCTTTTGTGTTATTTAAGAAATATTACATTTCTGTAAACTATCTTACTTATTTCCCGTCCATTTCCAAATTGCAATGATTAATAAAGTTTTGTATCATTCTTTTAAAATTATTAAAAACTCAGGGAGAAAATTAGCTTTCTTCTAATTTAAAAATCGTTTGTTTCAACTGTTATTTTCATTTTAATGCAATACAAATTTCTTGTTTTAAAAGGATTTTGTATATTAACATATTTCGTATAAAAGTGTATTTTACTTTAAAAATATTACACATGAAAGAATTTAAATGTCAGATATATCAGCAATAAAACAAGGTAAAAATTGTCAGTGTGGTAAAAGGAATCGGACGTCCCTTGATTTTAGTTTCAAGTTAACAGTTCTTATTTTTTTAAAAAAGGAACCGTACCTGTAAGGTAAAACGGAGTTCATATTGCCAATTTTAGTTGTGCATATAAAGTGATCAGACGACTCCCATTATGTTTGAAATTCCCAAACAGTGGCTTTACTAGGATGTGGCAGGTAGGTTTCGTTCTCTGGGTGCCATTACCAGGGGGCGCTAAATTAATGAAACAATTAATAGAATTTAATATAATATTTTTTATATAATTACTCTTAACCCATTTGCACCATTTGGAAAAGTGGAAAATGGGTCGTTATTACCAAAATTTTTTTATTGTATAGAAATAGAAATGTTTCAAAACGTATAAAAAACTAAAAACAGCTTTCGTAAAAAAGTATTCATTATTTTATTCATTCAAAACATTTAATTCATACATCAATATTGATTTGAAAAATTAAATATAATATTTTCACTTGAAATGAGCAATTCATATAGCCGCATGGAAATTATCACACTGATGAAATTTTTCTAATCACTTTTTGTGATAAACTAACTATACGACGTTTGCGAGCCTTCTCTGTTGAAATTGTTTCAAGAGATATTGGGAAATGTTAATCAATAAATCCGTGTGTAGCGCGACATTTTACGTAGTAATAAATTATACGCACTTTTAGTAACTTTGAAATCTTGGTTTTTGCACCAGATGCATGAATATTATCAACGCAAAATAAATATTTATTTCCTCTACAGAAATTTCTTGGAAGAGCCTGTCTTTTTCACAAAATCAATTAATTTCCATTACAATGTGTTCAAGAATTTCTTCTGTTACAAATAAATCGTAAACTTTCGCTCGAGTAAAGTCTGTAATTTCCATATTTGCACCAATAACAGATATAAATTTATGCAATTTAGGTTCGTCATTTCTTTTCTCCCTATTCAAAATCACTTGCATTTTGATCACTGTAAATATCATCACTTTCAGAATATATCGCTCTAATGCGTCTGCGTTTTGTAGGTATAATTACTTCTTTACTACTAATAGAATCATAACCCAACATTTTTTCAACCCTTTTTTTTGCTTCAAAGGAAAAAAAATCCAATCTGTTAGCAACCGCCACTCTTCACTAACTGTTTGCTTATGTGCTCTTGTTATAATGCTCCCTGTCCCCAAAAAGTTGAGCGCATATATGCGCTTCGGTGTTAATGATAAGGAAAATTCCGCGCATATATGAGCTAATGATGCAAGTGGGTTAAGTCTGAAACGTAAACAAACATGTAAATGACGTTATTTGTTCACCTCCAGCAGGTCGCTAAATAGATGGCAGAATATGAGTGCTCGGTTATTCAGTGGTTTTGGGAAGAAGCAACATATCAACATCCTTCACGGTCGATATCTGCAAGAAATGGAACTATAATTAAAGAGACAGGATGGGAATACGATCTCGTAACTCACATGAGAAAACGTGGAAAAGAAGCTTCAGTACAATTTTAAAGCGTTACAAATATGAAAATTTTATAAAGTGAATAGGAAAGAAAAATAGGAACATTTTTTTGGAACTCTTGTGAATACAAAACAATTTCTTTTTAAGTTTTGAAAGATATTTGTAAGGATGCTTAACAGCAGCTGCCCCTGTTATGTAATCTTGGGAGATGGGGGGGGGGGCAACTTTTAATCCTTCACTGCCCAGTAATGCACATTCCTACCACTAATATTTTCCAGCTTTTATAATGAACTTTGAGTAGTTTTATAGTTAATGAATAAACTTATAACATTGTTTTTCAAATAGGTAAGTATTTTAACAAATTAATTTTAATAAAAATTTAAGCTTGAAATTTGATTTACAATTCCGTTACCTGCATTCCTTACCACATTTATAAAAATAGAGGTTGAACATTAAAATTACAATATAGTACAGAAATAAAATAATTTTCTTTTTATTAACAAGAAAAAAAATATTATGGTTTAACTCATATAAAAAGAAGCAGAAGTGAATATTATTTATCAGTAACATTAAAATTTAAATCCATTCTTCTTGTTTCGTTTTCAGCGAAAGATGAAAAACGTTAACCTTGACGCTTGTTTGATGATTAACAAACTTTTTATTCATTGAAATCAAAACAGTTGCGGGTAACCTATCCAGATTCATATCGTCTGAGTCAGAAAATATTTTAATGTTTTTTTATTGTTAAAAAGCTGAGTTCAAGTTCTGATGTAGTATGTAGTAACAGAAATTACCAAGATGAAAAAAAAATGAATAATTTATACTATTATATCTATCTAAAGGTATATTGAGATAATGGGACTATACTCATCAATATTCTGCAAGAAATTCTATTCCTTGAAGTGGACCGTGTTTTATACTAAACTAGCAATACGCGCAGGGCGTTGCCCGTGGAATCAGTACTTCAACAAAATGAAAAAAACGCCCCCAATTGCTTGAAAAAGTTCTGAAAACAAAACAAAAGATACACATTATTGATTTTCCCGCGTATTTTTCTTAGCGAAAATGACTCGACTATAGAAAAACAGTACAGAGTACGTTAATCCGAAACAATAATAGAAAATTTGCAAAGTGAAAATGATTATTATATAGCAAGTAAAACATGCGAGACATATACACGTTAAAACACTGCCGAAAATAATAATGGGAAGGTTCCGGAGAAAGAGAAAATTATCTTTCAAATGACCAGGAAAAAATTAATTTAAAAAAAATGGGAAAAAGCTATTTTAAGAACTTTTGTTTTAAATCCGACAGAACCGTTCCAGTTATAAGCTAAAGAAAATTGAAAATAATAGTGTTATTAGAACGTCGGGTGCAGGAAATTTAAAAACAAGAAAAAAATTTCGATAGCAAAATTGACTATTTTTCAAAATTTCTCAAATTGAGTAAATTGCGTTTGATGCTCAAAACTAACTTCATTAGAACGGAAATCGTGTGCTCTTTCCGATGGTGTATCTATTTTTGTAGCACAATTATCAGAAACCATTCTATTGAGAAATTAGTGAGAAAAATCAACCAAACCAACACAAAATATTAAATAAAAAGATTTCTAGATTTAATTTTAAATTTCCGGCTTCAAGGTGCATTCAGTCACCATTAAGACTACCTGTGTGCCAAATTTCAAGGCTGTGAGTGCGATAGATTCGTCTGGACATCGCACGCACGCACGCACGCACGCACACACGACCAAACACTGTCTTTTATAAGTAGAGACGGAAGATTCTTAAACTATGAATCATGATCCCGAATAGGAAGGTACAGAATATTGGGGTTCTGGAAAATTTTGGAAAATATTTGTATCGCAGAAAATCCCCGTATGTGTTTCATCAGCATTTATAACTAAAAATTAAAGAAAAAATCTTTTAGGTTTCAAGAAATTTCTTTCATTGCTATAAAAAACATTTTCAATTTAATTTTTACTTATCATTAAGTATCCTTCATTCCCTCATTCAATTTCAAAGTTTTAGTTCGCGAAAACATTGTCCGCGGTAGAAAAACGTTTAAAACTCCGTTTCTAAAGTCACGAAAACTGTCGAATTCGACAGTAACATTTAAGCTTAAAATTATGGTAGGGAAAGGTAAAGAAATCCTGCGCTGTGTAACTGTGCAGGAGGAATTCGATGATGCAAGAAACCATAGTTCTCGTTTGAATTCAGTACAACCCCGAACTAAATGGGGCTGACATTTATTCGGATTCCGGGGAATTCAGATTATTCGGGAAATTCGGTAAAATACTCTTGCAGTAAAGTAGTGACAATGGGTGCTGTGTGAAGGCGTACGGAAAGAGCACACGACGATTCGTACGGTATAGTGGCAAACAAGTTAAGGGTAATAAGAAGATTTCTGAGTTTGTTTCTACTAATTAAGGTGCTGTATTCATCCTTAAAGACAAATTCCAACACTTCTTTCGTTGGAATAAACATTAGTCTTTTTTTATTCGCAATATTTATTTTTCCTTCATTCTTCAATAAAAATGGTCACAAAATTTTAAAAAGTTGTTCTGATGTTCAACGCAAATGAAAAATCAATAAAGAAAAAAATGAATAAAAAATAATTAAAAAAGGAATCAACAAGTAAGAGAGACACAGAATGATCTTCCACAACTAATAAATAAGGAGGCTTTCAAAATTCGCTTCACTACATGTGAGCGCACTTTTAAGTACTGATAAAACAACAAAAACTTATAGAAAAAGCTACAATTATCCCATCTTATCAGCTGTTGTCTGTAAATGCCATATGCAACGATGTAAAAATATACTTAAGAATAGCACTCGAAGTCATATCAACGCACAAGGAAATAAGCACAATTTTCTAGAACATATAACATTTTTATGTAAAAATCCCATTTATATAAATTTATACTAAAATAATGTTTGATAAAATAATAATTATGATACACAAATCCTCTATTCTTTTGTAAATTTGCCGTCAATTAAAATAAAAATATCATTTTCACTAATCGAATATTAACCTATAATAATTTAAATACAGGCTGAAGCAAAAGATTTTCAAAAACAATATAAAGTTAATTTTACCCATAAGTTACTAATAATTTTTAAAGAATGATGCAAAATTTAACAAACATTGTAAATAGCAACTCATTGGCAAGTAAATAATATGATTTATAAAAGTATATTTTAATTTACTAATATTAGTCATGAGAGTATTTTAACGTCAGGCATATCAGCAATAAGACGAAGTAACAATTTTGCATTAGTTTCAGGTTAAAAGTTCTTATTTTTTTAAAAAAAATCATACCATTCAAGTAAAATGAAGTTAATTTTGCCAATTTTAGTTGCGCTTATAAAATTATCAGACGACTCGTGTTAAGTTGAAAATTCATAAAAAGTGGCATAATTTTATTAGGATCGGGCAGTCAGGTCACGTGCTCTGTGTGCCATTACCAGGGGGCGCAAAAAGTTTGAAACAAGCCGTAGCATTTAAGATAACATTACTTCTTTTTATATAATTACCTTAAGTCCGAAACGTATACAAACATGTAATGACGTAATCCTATCAGCTCAGCAGATCTTTAAATCGAAGGCGAAATGCGAGTGATCAGTTAATCAACGATTGGGAAGAAACAACAGCCCATATCCTTCAGTCAATATCTGAAAAAAATGGAAGTGCTATTATAGAGAAGAACTAAAAAACAATCACATAGCTCACAGTCCAAACTATATAGTAATAAGACTACCTTTCGATACTCAGCTCTCTCAACATGAGGAAACTTTAAATAAACGATAACCTACAAGACAACGTTATCAAAGTACAAGTATGGAAATTGTATAAAAGTTATTGTTTTAAATAAAAAAAGGTACAGTTATTTGAAACGCTAGTGAATATGAAACAGTTTGCTGTTACCTTTTTAATAATATTTGTAAGGGTCATTAATTTCATATTTTTTCTAAAACTATTAAATCTGATCTTCATTTCGCTGCGTTTCATAAAAAAATGGATAATTCAAGATATTTGTTAATTTACTACATTTTAAATTATCGATGGATACTGTTGATAATTACATGTAGATATATCTGAAAGGAAAAATATTCCAATCCATGTCTGGCATTAATACTAAAGAAACTGCGAATAAATAAAAAATATTATTGTATTCCATTCTATTAATAGCTGCTCAGCTTTAATGTATAGTTTCGCATATTATAATTCATTGATATCACTCACAAAAAATACTATAATTCAACGGATTGCCTTGAATCATAGGAATATAAAATGAAATACTATTTAGAAGGGCCGGTTTATAAGATAGATAAAATCGGTAACTGCCTAGAGATCCCGGAGCTATGGGGGAATCGAGAACTTTTATTTTACGATATTTTCTGAAAATCTTAGTTTTGTGTTTTTATTTGATTTGCAGGAGCACCCTGTACTTGAAGTGAATCAAATTAAAAACAAGTATTATTTAAATTTCAGAACATTATTCTTAGGGTACTTCTTCATGATTTCAAATTCACTTTCAGAACAGCATGGTCCTATTTGTTTTTGACAGCACAAAAAGGAACTGACGCCGTAAAAATTGTTTTAAAATTTGAATTAAATTTTTCTTCATTTAATGTTAAGCTGATTTTTATTATCTCGAATTTTCTGCATTTATAATTCTCATCGGATTAATATAATTTTTATGTTATTGTAATGTCCAGAATATCCCCTTTCTAATAAAAGTAATTCGAAGCTGCTGGGTAACATTCCTGATTTTTAGTAATTTTTTACAGTTTTCGCAAATACCATTCTTCTGCAAATTATTTTCGATATGCGAGGCGAAATATTATGCTACCGTTTCTTAATTTTTAAACGTCAGAAAAATTGAATTTTTTTTGCATTCTCTCTCTCACTCTCTCTCTCTTTTTTCTTTTTCGTCTTTTGTTGCTTAATTTTTAAACGTCAGAAAAATTGAATTTTTTTTGCATTCTCTCTCTCACTCTCTCTCTCTTTTTTTGTTTTTCGTCTTTTGTTGCTTAATTTCGCAGGATGTACATTTATTAACATCTTTTTCGTTCTAAAGATTTTTTAAAGTTTATATTTGAAAACACCAACACCGGGAATATTCAGTAAAGTATAAATGTTTAATGTAAAGTTGTATAAGTTATTGTGCAATATATTGTTTAAAAGTTTGAAATAAACTTTCTTTTTACAAACTTCTCGCGTTTTTATTCAATCCATACTGTTGTAAGGTAACAAAGAGACTAGATTTGAAAGTTTAATTCAGCAAGAAAGGATTCGAAAGAGATTTACATTTGTTGCGGAAAGTTAATGACGATATTTCTAGAAAATGCAACGGAGCGTGGCATAATGAAAAAATATGGATTCCGAACAATGCCAAATTAGCAGATAAAAGAAATATGTATGCGGACTTACATCAAACTTGTAAATTTTAGACGCAGTTGTCGAAAAAAAGAAGTTCAAGTGCATACTTGATTCTCTTCATTGTACTACGAGACTAAACACAAAGTCCGCCATATTGTGTTAAATACGAGAAATTCGAGGGATGTACACTCCTGCTGGTTTGATTTATGGTTCTGATTCGGAGGACTTGATGAATTAATCTCATAACAGAACAAAACTGTTATATTATAAAAAACAAAATTATATAAATTGAACTTTGTTAAAAACAAAATTTCGTATCTTTCACTTAGCTTAAACATATTTTTCCACACGTATGAAGTGCTCTTTCTTTTCAGAAATCAATTCAAATGCCAGGTGTTCAAAAAGTTGGGTATAAAGCAACAAATCTACATAAATATAACTGAACTTCAAAAACGCCATAAATTTAAAATACTGAATAGATTTTCTTCAAATTTTGCTCATAACTACTATTAAACATAAGGAAGGTTAGGGTTTTCTAAAGAGTAATTAATTAAAAGATAAGAAGTTTGTATCCAGAGCGAATATGCATTTCATGCTCTGCTGCTGACTCATGTAGAGGACTATTAGGGTTTATAAAAAATATTTTTGTTGAAAAACATCGGCCCCATGGATTTTCCCAACCCTTTTGGACCTAAGAGACAGTATGTGAAGTTTAAGCTCCTGAAGTTTAGGGAAAGTTTGCCAAATTTGAAAAAAGATACAATGGAGCTATCATTTTACCTGGAATATAATCATAAATAAGTATTAACTGTCTTCTTAGCCACTTATGTCTTGAGGAAATATTGATGAATGTCTGTACTAATTTTGGGTTGTCGCTTTATAGAAACACCATATCAAAGTTACTTTACTTTCACAATAACAGCTGAAAAAAAATTAACTTAAAAATTAACTGAAATTTTAAAAAAGGATATGAAACTGAAGGCAGTGATAAGTTAAAATATACAATTTTACATTTTAACATGTAACATTGAGATAAAGAAGATTAAATACTCACAATAATTAACTGTCCAAATTACTTGTAAAAGTTCCAATAACCGTCAAATAATGTCATGCCATCACTTTACGTACTTTTAAATTTTATTTAAAACTGACTTCTTATAGCAAGGATTTTTTTCCTACTTTCATCAAGTAGATTTTCATTTTTAATTATCGATTTCATTTTTTTTTCTTCATTTTTGTTAATCGATTGACTAAAATCTTCCATTAGTTTAATCCTCGTTTGTCTTTGTCATTGACTACTTTAAAAAGTTTTTAATAAAGATTTTCATTTCTTTGAACCCGATATCTTCTTACCAGGCCTAAAAATAGTTTTACAAAGAGGCTGCATCTTAGTTCATCAAGTGAAAATTCAAGTACGAATTTGGTCATTTTCATAACTGACTACGGCGAATTCCTGCAATCAGTGATCACTGGAGATTAGGGTGGATCGAAAAATCAAAGTGTGAATAAAACAATCGGCATAGGGTGCAAAAGTTGTCTTTTAAGTGTACTATTGCAAAAGATTTTCAACTTTGTTTAATATCTTCCGGTGCCCCAAGACACTTAAATATTTGCAAAAACACGATTTTTATGCAAATTTCGAATTAAAAATTAAAAGTAAAAAATGTGTTAAAGAAACGCTTTTAAAGGGATAAACGTAAAGGAGAGGGCGAAGGAATGATAAAAATACCAACAAAAATTGGAAAATTATCGTAATGAAAAAATATCGCGTTTGTTCGATATCACATTTTGTAAGTGTACAAATTTCGATACATGTAAATGCTAAAAAGACATGAAAATTCCACATGCTGAGCGATTGTTTATGAAAGATCAAAGATTAGAAAGTAAAATGGTTATTGGAGGAGTGGACGTAATTGCGACTAAAAGAAAAGGGTAAACGAAAACAGATCGAAGACAAAAGGAAAAACGTAAAATGGTTAAAACTGATGCTGCTCTTTCTCAATCAATGGTCAACACTATGTCTTCGTCCTTGTATACAGCTAAGGATGTAATTACCATGGAATATCAATCACAAAATCGTTTAGATTTCCCTACCTTCGGAAGGTAATGTGATCGATACGGAATTTCAGATAGAGCAGCTACTTCATTTGCCAGTTCTGTTTCACAAGACATTGGAATTGTTCACGAAGAAGAGATTTCGCATGTGGTAGACTGCAATAAAATTCATAGACAGCGTAAAAAGCTTTAAAATGCAGTTGCAGAGTCTACTAAGTAAACAATGTCTTGGTCTCTTTTAACCGGATTATATTTCGATGGGAGAAAAGACAACACAAAACTGCTAATTAAGAAGGACCCAAAGACCACGAAGGAGGAGCATTATACTCTTGTAAATAAACCTAACTCTGTGTATATTGGAAATGTTACTGATGCAACAGGAGGACCTAAAGCTATAAAAGAAGCAATACTCAATTTTTTGTATAAAATAATATGCAATTAAATGGGCTAACAGTAATTGGATGCGATGGAGCAAATGTTAATACTAGGCACAAGAGAAGTATTATTCGCTTGATGAAACTGGCATCAATAGATCATTACAATGGTGCATGTGTTTGCTTCAAACAAATGTTTTACCTTTTCGTCATCTATTAAATTCTTTGGATGGTACAACAACTGGCCCTGAGCAATTTTGTCGACCAATTGGTAAAGCAATCAAAACCTGCGAGGAGCTACCTGTAGCTTCTTTTTCTTCAAAAAGTGTGGATAACATGTCAGATAATATAGATAGAATGGTTCTCAGCAATGATTAGCAATATCTATATGATATTTGCTTAGCGATATCAAGTGGTGAATGTTATTTTGACATGGCATTAAGAAAGCCTGGTCCAGTTGCTCACTCAAGGTGGCTAACAATTGCAGGTAGAATGTTAAGGTTATATGTCGTCACAGAAAAACCATCTGACAATCTTATTATTCTTGCGACATATATTATGAAGGTATATGCAACCTGTGTGGTTCCATGTCAAGACAAAGCCCTCCATAACTCAACCAGCGCGGCATGTTTGGAGACTTATCTTATTTTCTAGATATTTGGAACCCAATTTAAGAAATATAGTAGACACTTTTATTCAATGAAATAGCTTCTTTTGTCATCCTGAAAATTTGCTATTGTCAAAGCTCACAGATAACAGAGAGCATATAAAATCTTTAGCACTACGAAAACTAATTTGTGCTAGAAATGAAAACAGAGGATCATCAGAATAAGAATTTTTCAAGTACCAAAAATAGACTTTAAAGTAAAGAATTATTTTGCACTTATTAACTGGCAATACCACCTCTTTTGATGAATGTGCCATTTAAAGAAATTGAGGCCATGATAAAAGTTAGAAAAACGGAGGAAATATTCATTCCATACCCAAGCTGTAGAAGGATGTTTTCGCTTAGTGTGTGAACTGTCGGAGAGTGTATATGAAGAAAAGAGACACGACTTCATATTGAATAGGATACAATCACGAAGTCTTATCAAGCATTATAATACCAAAAAGGATTACATCGTTTAGAAATATGTAAATCTTCAAACTAATAGAATTAAAAAATCTATGATGTAAGTTCACTTTTTATAAGTTTTGTGATTTATTGCTTTGACAATTAAATTTATACTTCGTGTATTATTATAAAATTATAATTATTTATAAGTTTGTACTTTAATACTTGAATAGCCTGCCAATTTTTCAAATATTTTTTAATTAATTCACAATTTTTAATAGATATTTGTAAAAATGTCAATTTTTAAATTTTTGGAGGGCATTTGGGACACCAGAAGATATGAATGAATTTTAATAATAATAGAAAAACGTAAACTAATATACCCAAAACAAAACTTTCTCACCCAGCGCTAAAGGAAATTTTGAAAATATTCTTTTATAAATTTCAAAAAAACATGCCAATTTTAACTATTTTTAGGGCACTTGGGGCACTGGAAGATTTGAATGGATTTCAATAAAATATATATATATAAACTAATATACCTAAGACACAAATTTCCCACCCCATGCCAAAAATAATTTCAAAACAAAAAAATTTAAATTTTCATAAAAAAATTCAATTTTTAATTATTTTTGAGGCGCTTGGGGCATCGGAAGATATAAATGAATTTCAATAAAATAAATTATATAAACTAATATACTTAAGACAAACTTTCCCGCTCCATACCAAAAATAATTTCAAAAAAAATTTTTTTCTATACTTTGTGATCCACCCTACTGGAGATGTTCCTAAATTATCCTAAATAGTGTCGGGAGAAAGTCCCTCATCCGAATTTTGTTTACATGAGCCTGGGGCATTTCACTAAACAAGGTGGATATATAAAATACTTTACTCGGCAAAGATGTACGTTTTTTGTAAATAACTGAAATATGACGATGCTAAACTTCAAATATTGCATCAAATATTAAATCAGTTCAAAGCTTTGTGTTTTGTCAAGATTTTATTTAATTCCCAAAACAGCTTTTGTATGAACCAGCAAATAAGCAGACAGGATATCATAATACTAACAGAAACACCACAGTTTATAGCTATCAACGTCTAACAGCTATCCAAATCGTACTGCGAACAAAACTCCAAAGAGATTAACTCGTTTGGGCACCTAGGGTTTATATCATGTCACACGGACTTTTCTACAAAAATCTCCAGATCTCGGTTCTTAATGAGAAAGGGTAATAATTCTTTTACTTTCTATAAGCATCATTTTTCTATCAAATTGGTCCCCATGGTCGGGGGTCATGGGCGAACTTCTTATTCTTTTCAATCATGAAAGAATAATTCAGAAAAGGAGCATCTGTCTTTCATTTTTGAAGCTGCTTCAAAAGTTTTTCAGTTTAAGTTTGCCTCTTTTAATATTTATCGCTGAAATTATTCACAATTTTTCTTTATTTTAACAATATGCCACGAGAATTAGACAATTTAACGAAACACCAAATAATTGGTCTTTATCAACCTCGGTTTTTGTGCATACAAATACGTCGCCGACTTAAAATCAGTATATCCTCTGTTTTTTATGGATAAGAAGGTAAATTTCAGAATGTGACTTGATTTTTAAAAAAGCTAGAGATCTCGTTAGCAATCCCATGGATTTCATGCCTTGGAAAATGCCACAGGTCGTCGAAGGAATTAGTAAGATGACGTCTTGTTAAATTGTAAGTAGTTAATGACTAATACATTTATGTATATAAAAGTTTCGGTTGTTAAACAGTTTATTAAATTTGTATTTAAAATAAAAGTATAAAATATTATACACATATATAAGTTTTTTCATTATTGAACTATTTTTTTCTGTAATTAAACTTAGAAATGAAATCATTCATTGCGTATTATTTATTTATGTTTCATAGAAAATAACGGTAAAAAAAACTTACATTACACTTTTAATGGCTGAAATGAAATGCATATCTTGAGTCAGCACCTTAATCGCTTTTCTTTTAAAGCTGCGGTTGTTTCGAACCAATTTAACTCAAATTTTATATCTGGAGATATTTTATAATGCAAAATCAATTACAAGTCGAACAGTCTGGGTTCCCATTGGAAGAAGTGTTCGAATACTTTTTGATGGACCGTATATTCTTCAAGCAATTGCCTCGTCACCGTTATCATTTCCATCCCCAAAATGAATGTCAAACTATCTCTATTTTCGAATACATGCTCCAAATCCGCACTGAGAAGGACAATTTATAAAAGCCCTACTCTTTGAATTAGCCATTTCTAGGAATACTTTGTTATTGCAAAATGTATTTCTCAATATAACATACATAACATGTTGTTATAAAAATCACATAAGCAGGAAGCAAATATTCAAGCTGTAAAAGAACTTGAAATATCAAATGCTTCCCTCTGAATTCTAAAATGTCCTCAGAACAATTTTTAAGTTTAGATAATCGTTAGGCAGATTTAATCGAAATAAATTAATAATAATGCTTTTAATAAACTGAAATTAATTTGCATTTTGACACTCTTTTTAGCATATTATGTTAATATGGTAATTTTTATAAAATTATTTCAATTTCTTTTCCTAAACAGACAACTATTATGTTACAAAGTCGCTTTTTGAAATAAATTAAACAATAATGCAATACGTAAACATTGTTCCATTGAAAAGAATTTCGTCGTTGTTGTGTTAAAACCAATATGTGGCTTAATTGGTAGACTGATAATTTTATTACGAAATCATTTAGCAAATTTACTTGAATAGATTTGCCTTAGTATCATTACTACTTGCATTCTTTTCAAAAGATACTTTACATCAAAGAAAATAAATAAAACCATGCATTTAGATGTACGTAGACGTATATATATAAGTTTTACCACTATTTTAATACATAAAATTTCTATATAAAATTTATAATTTTTGCCTAAAACAAGCTGGCTTGTTTATTTTAAGTTTCTTTTATTTGAAGACTGGATTTTTATATCCGGGCTGGTAAACAAAAGTAAAATATACTTAAAAAACAAGCCAAATTTTGTTGAAAATAAAAAATATAATTTATATATTTAATGTATTAAAATAGTGGTAAAACT
>BGPR01004341.1:29113-51722 GCA_013235015.1 Araneus ventricosus | reverse complement strand
TAGGATTTCTGTAAAGAAAAGTTAATGTTACGAAATAATTTAGCAAAATTACTTGGATAGATTTGTCTTAGTGTCATTTGTGTGAAGCTGTATTCCTTTACAAAAGATATTTGACATTAAAAACGTAGTTAACACCAAGAGCAAATAAGTGTCTATATAACTTTTACCGCTATTTTAATACAATTTTTTCTGTATAGAATTCCTAATTTGCTTAAGGAAACGGACTATTGTAATATTGCAAGATAATTTATCTTGTTTGAAGTCTGGATTTTTATATCCGGGCTGGTAAACAAAAGTAAGAGTTACGTAGGTATAATTCATCGGGATTAATTATTAACAATTAAAATCAGCCATGACATCTGTCTAACCAATTGAGGTAGATGGACGGTTTCATTTGAAACGGGAACGCCTGTGTGAAGAGATTTTTCAGTAGTTTTGTCTTTCATTAAGGATGCTACAGTCTTCTTTTCAGAGATTAACTTTTCTTAGAAAGTAAAGAAAATGACATAGCTTCTTTTCTCAAATACCACAAATGTTTACTAATAGTTAAATGGCAGCTCGGAGAACCTGAGTGTCCGATTTCTGGTACAAGTTCATAGACCACCAAAGCATCAGATCTTTTATAGGAGCATCTGCATCTTTCTGGGCACGCAACCAAACATTAACAAAATCAAAGTAACGAACAACCATAATTGTTGCAGTTTGGGGATTTCACCATTGTTACTTTTCATTTGTTTACAAAAAGCATACATCTTTGCAGAGTAAAGTATTGTATGCATCCACATTCTTTTGGGAAATGTCCCAGCCTTCTACCAATAAACTCATTGAGGGGAGTTTCTCCGAACCCTATTAGAACAATCTCGGAACATTCCCTATAGTCATTGACTGCGATTCTGTCGTAGACAATGACTACAGGGACCTAAGAAATGGTTGATCTTTTACTCTTTGAACTAAGTTGCAACCTGGCTGAAAAAACAATCTTCAATCCTGCTCAGAAGATATCAAGTTCAAAAAGAGATGAAAAGAACTGAAATATAGTAAATGACAAAGCCAAATTTAGGTTTAAAAAAACGGAAGATTTCAGTTATCGATTAAAAATTGAAGAACAAACTCAAAATCTACTTCCTTCTGTTGAAGAAAGTAAGAAACTCCTTGCAATAAGAAGTCAGTTTTGAAAACTTAAAGTGACATCATGAGAATATATGAACCATTATTGGAATTTTTACAAGTTGTTTGGACAACAATGTACTGTGAGTATTCTTTTAATCTTAATGCTATACAGTCAAATCAAATCGTAGATTTTAACCTATCACTGCATTCAGTTTTTTTATCCTTCTTTATATATTATTTCAATAAATTTTTAAGGATTTATTGTGAACGAACAGAAACTGTCGTATGGTGTTTCTATAAATCAACAACCTAGAATTAGTGTAAATATTCAGAATTTTAAGCTTTGTTTCTTCAAGTCATAATTGGTTAAGAATACTGTTAATACTTATTTGTTTTTATATTTTTCAAAAATATGTGCGTAGGAACAAATATAAATCAGTTTTAACACATTGGTAACCGTATAAATTTTCTGAAAAAAATTCATAAAATTTTCTATTTTTTAAAAACTTTTTCAAATTTTAGTGTTTGGCAGGCAAAACTTCCCGAAAACTTCGAGGTTTGAATGTTGATATTGGTTCTGTTAGGACCAGAAGGAATGGAAATATCCCTGGGGAGAAAAGCTTTTTAACAAAAAGTTCTTTTTCTAAGACAGTTTAAAAACTGTACAAGAAATGTAAAAAAAATGTGGAGTGCATAAATAGTTGGTCCAAGCGATTTGATAAATCTTCATAGTTTGTTCATGAATTGTTTGAAGCATAAGGATGTTTGATGAAAATTTCGTGTAAATAATTAAAATAATATTTTTTTATAATTTAAAATAAAATTCCTTCCATTGTGCATACTCAGTCAAACTATCATAGGAAGATACGTAGAGGGATCCAATATCGTTGTCTTATCTGCGAAGAATTAACATGAGGTGGATTTGGCCTAACTTTTGTTGAATCGTTAGTGGCTAAGTTTAGTTTTTTTAGTTTTAGTTATATTAATGTCCCATTTTGAAGCAACACGAAGACTATTTTGTGACGTTCCTTGTAATTTTGAACCGCAGTTAGATGACGAGGACGTTAGTTGTCTCGAAGTTGGTAGAATCTCGAATTTGACTGAGTTTCGGTTTTCTAACCAGGTGGTCAAAAATGCGATTCTACCCATGTTAAAGTGCGCAGTACTTTTTTAAAAGAGACAACCATAGCGCTGCTGCTTTTCATAATATTCCAACTCAAATAGTAGCCAAACTCTACTTCCATTAGTTCTAATTGATTCTTAATTATTTTATATGTTTTTAATTTTTTTATTCAAACTTTCCCCCTTGACTACTTAAAAACGAATTACATACACATTTTTTCCTCTCAATGCTGGCTATCATTCTTGTTAGAAATGCATAACTTTAGGACACAATCTGTTTATATCATATCTAATCTGCTGAAATAGATCGTCTTCAAATTATGCTCAGAAATCCTGTGAAACATAAGGAAGGTTTTAGAGAAGGTTTCGTGATAATTAAATGAATAGTTAATTTTTTATCCATTAGAATATGTGTTTTAATTTATAGAACAGAATATAATTACCAATGTCATTAGATGAAAACATCACAATATTTGAATTGAATTTGTTTCGAATCGATTAATTAAATTTTGTACCACGTTTTAAAAATTAATAAAAATTTATGGACAAAATTAGATTTTGGAGATTTTTAAGTATCTGTTCTTTCAACTGATATTCTGAAGTTATTTGAAAAAATGTTTTTGACTTGAAGACGATTGATTTTGAGCATTATACTATTTTATATAAAAGTAAATTTTACTTTAAAAATATTACACATAAAAATATTTTCATTCCGAGCAATTGCCGTGTGTTTAGCTATAACGTGAAGTAATAATTTTTAGTGTACATCAGGGGTGGCGCCATGGGGTACCCGAGGCCAAGGCCCCCCGTCAGGGAACGTTTTTGGATCCTAGCGGGGAAAATTTTTGTACGTGGTATTCAATTGTATTGATAATTAATAATCTGGTGAAAGTTTGAGACCAATTACATTACCCTCGTCCCCACATACAGCAAGCTGTGCTCCCGTCGGGAAAACTCTAACGCTATTCCTGGTGCACATAAAGGATCCAGACGTCTCGGAATATACTTTCAATTTAATAGCTCTCATTTTTAAAAAAAGTTAAATGTAAATACCAGTAAAGTAAAACGGAAATATCTTTCCCAATTTCAATTATGTTTATAAATTGATAAGTCGATTCTTGTCGAGACATCTGCGTAAATAGGGTGGGAAAGGCAGGTCATGTGCCCTGGGCGCCATTACCACGGATTGCAAAAATAATCAATCAATTCATAGAATTTAAAATAAAAATAATTTTTTACATTATTACCCGAACCTAACGTAAACGTTTGAAATCTAACAAGCATGTAAATTGCATATTCGGTTCAGTTTAGAAAGATTGTTAAATCAGATTCGTCTCGTCACAATCGAAATTGGAAAGAAACGGACAAATACAATTCTAGAGATTCAGCTGATAGCCCGGGGATCCATACACTATATGCCCAAAAGTATCCGGACACTTGCAGATTTTCACACTTTTTAGAATTTCTCCGGAATGGTTTAGCCGACTGCCTTTAAACTTCGGACATGTAAAGAATAGACAATAACTCACATTTTACATTGAAGATTCGGTCCTGAGGGCAATTAGGGGGCCGTCTACAAACTGATGAAGACAAAAACGCATTTGGCCCACCCCGCTTCACAGAATACTGATAACAAGATGAAACTTTCAGAAATGGTAATGTTTAATGTGCATAATATTTATAGGATTTTTTGTAAACTCAACGCAAATATTTGGGAAGATATAAAGGTTTTCTTAAAAAATCTCAAATTTTCCCACCTGTTTTTTGCTTATAAGATGCAGAGTTTTCTGTTATATTATGCGAAACTTACAGAAAAGATGACAGTATATTAGAGAAGCATTTGTGTAAAACTTTGGAAAGAACTGTTGAATATTACAGTAATTATGAGCATTTTTAGTAAATAGTGTTTTACTGCGCATGCGCGAAACATAGTGTAATTTTTCTTTCACAACTTTAAAGCCAGATATATAGGGCAACTTATATAAAAAAATTCAGTTCGATATCATTAGTATTCAGAAAGATATCGGCATTACAATGAGCAGAATTTTAGCTCCTGTCGAAGAGAAGCTAAAAGATGAGGGGTTGTACACAAATTGATATTTCTTAAACTTATATTTTTAAACAGTTATATTGAATTGTATAGCGGTTAGAATTTGCTGCATACACGTGAACACTTATCAATTACATGCATAACTTAAATTCCAGCTAATTAGGCACTATAAATAACAAAAATTTTATTACTTCAATTATATTATTTACATGATTATTAACAAGTTACATATTACAATTTTACGGCCAAACGATATTTTTAAATATATTTATTTTATGACGAAGCTATTTTTTATCTAATTAATTTCTTTTCTTAAAATATTTTAATAATTCTACATATATATTTTTTTATTCGTTACGAATATTAGATGTGTTCATGGGTATTCAGCAAATTCTAACCAATATACAATTCAATATAACTATTTAAAGATATAAGTTTAAGAAATATCAATTTGTGTACAACCCCTCATCTTTTAGCTTCTCTTCGACAGGAGCTAAAATTCTGCTCATTGTAATGCCGATATCTTTCTGAATACTAATGATATCGAACTGAATTTTTTTATATAAGTTGCCCTATATATCTGGCTTTAAAGTTGTGAAAGAAAAATTACACTATGTTTCGCGCATGCGCAGTAAAACACTATTTACTAAAAATGCTCATAATTACTGTAATATTCAACAGTTCTTTCCAAAGTTTTACACAAATGCTTCTCTAATATACTGTCATCTTTTCTGTAAGTTTCGCATAATATAACATAAAACTCTGCATCTTATAAGCCAAAAACAGGTGGGAAAATTTGAGTTTTTTTAAGAAAACCTTTATATCTTCCCAAATATTTGCGCTGAGTTTACAAAAAATCCTGTAAATATTATGCACATTAAACATTACCATTTCTGAAAGTTTCATCTTGTTATCAGTATTCTGTGAAGCGGGGTGGGCCAAATACGTTTTTGTCTTCATCAGTTTATAGACGGCCCCCTAATTGCCTCAGGACCGAATCTTCAATGTAAAATGTGAGTTATTGTCAATTCTTTACATGTCCGAAGTTTAAAGGCAGTCGGTTAAACCATTCCGGAGAAATTCTAAAAAATGTGAAAATCTGCAAGTGTCCGGATACTTTTGGGCATATAGTGTATTTTTTCAACGCCTCCGTTTCTTTTCAAAAAATATTTTCACTATCTTTCATTAAAAAACTTAAATATCCTTTCAAATATAGCTTTCTTTTCAACTTATAACAGTAAGGTTTCAAAGGAAACGCGAGGAGTTTTGAAAAGCAACATTTTTTTAAAACTTTCAATCAATAAACCGTATAAGTAAAGAATTATATCCTTGTTTCTGATTAAAAATATAAACTTAAAGATATCTTCAGAACGAACGAAATTTCAATAAAAATATATGTTGCGAAATAAAACACCATAACACAAAAAAGAAAGGAAAATAAATGCAAGGAAACGATTTTTTCCGATGTTTATAAATCAAAACAAGGAAGCTCGCAAATCGAATTATTTCTTAAAGAAAAAATAAACATTTTATTCAAGCCAACTTCCGTTACTTCGGCTGAAAATGATAATGAGAAATAAAATGAAAAAACATCAGATGTGGATGATTATAAAGGGAAAAAAGAAAATTGGCGAAAACGATCGAATTTACCATTTAAAATTAAATAATTTAAAACATGATCCAATTTTTAAAATAATTTTTACAACATTAGCTCCCTTTTGTACTAATCCATCACTGTGCCAAATTCATTCCCGGTACTGCAAACGGTCTGAGTGAACATAAAGAGCAAAAAAAAGAAAATACATATAAACACATTTAAAAAATTGCTCTTATATGGATACTCCAGAGTGTGAATCCAATTCTATACCTACCCCGAAAATCTGAGATCATCTTTAGAACTCATCTCTCTCACAAGAGGAGAGAACTTTCGATTAAACATAGGAGGATAATAAAACATTACTGTTGACATAGAGTATGAAAATTTTATATATTATTTTTCTCTAAAGAAAAAGTGGTAAATATTTTGGAACTTTAATGATTATGAAATAATTTCTTTCAACCTTTTGAATAGTATTTGTAATTTTAGTAATTACTAAGATTTTTTTAAAAGTAACATATTTGGAATTTGTTAGCAGAATTATTTGGGCAGTGAATATGTATTTTAATTAACCACAGCTATAATTAATGATTCGTTTTGTCGATATTTAAATATGCAGGAGGTGGCTGAATAATTTTAACACATTAGGATTTGTGTATATTTTTTCAAAAATCTCCTGAAAGGCTAGAAGGATTTTCTTTGGAATTCGGGCATGAAAATGTTTGACCGCACATTTTAAAGTGGAGATTTGGTCACGAGGACATTTAGGGGATCGACCAGAAATTGACGACGAAGGAAATTATTTAGGCTCGTCCCGTTTCACAGATATCTGATAATTATTTGCAACTTTCATCAATGGTTCTGTTTGATATGCGCAATATTTATATGCATTTTCGTAAAAATAGAAAGAATATTCAAGAAGATATAAAGGGTTTCTTTCAAAAATATCCCAAATTTTTCTGCATGTTTTTTGATTGTAACATGTAGAGTTTTCCTGCAAATTGAACGAAATTTACAGAATACTTGTCAATACGTTGCAGAAATACTGTATTAAAATTTGAAGGTAATACATTCAATATTAGATGAAATACGAGGATTTGTAGTAAATAATTTTTTACTGCTCTCGTGTGAAACGCAACGTAATTTGTCTGTGATAACGGGAAAGCCAAATATATAAGGCAACTTTTAGAAAATTACAGTTAAATACAGTAAGGATTCAGAAAGATATCGGCATTGCAGCGAGGTAAATTTCGGTCCCCCTAGAAGGGAAATAAAACTATGAGGGTTCTTGCTCAAATTGGTATTTTTTTAAACATAAATCTTAGAAAAGCTAACGGTGAATTGCAATTTATATAATGTTTTTAATTTGTAAGTATTCACAGGCATTCAGGATATTCCGCTTGCAAAAAATTCAATATTGCTGTTCGAATATTCAATTTAAAAATAAATAGAAAACAAACTTGTGCAAAAACCCTCATCATTAGCTTCTCTCAGATTGAAACCGAAATTCACTTTGCTTCAATGTTGATATCGTTCTGAATATTAGCTGTAGATAGCTGGGATTTTTTTTTATGCTGCCAAATTATAAAAGAAATATTATACCATGTTTCACATGTGTGCGGTAAAAATTTATTTACTCCAAATAGTCGTATTTTCTCTAATATTTAAAGTATTTACTTCATATTTTAATACAAGGATTCTCTAATATATTGTAGTTTATTCTGTATGTTTCGTATGTTTTGGATAAAATCTCTTAATGTTATAAGTAAAAAATATATGTGAAAATTAGGAACTTTTCAATAAAACCTTTACACCTTCTCGAAGATTCGTGCTATTTCTACGAAGATGCATTTAAATATTGCGCACATCAAACAAAGCTATTGGTGAAAGTTGCAAATCATTTTCAGCTTTATGTGAAATGGGTGAATCCTACAGCATTTTCTCTTTCATGAATTTCTGATCAGTCCCCTAAATGCCCTACTGACTTAATCTTCGCTAGAAAATGTGAGTTTAGGCCTCATGTTGACATGATCGAAGTTCAAAAAAAATCTGTCCATGTATTCGGCAGATATTTGAGGAAACATAAATCCTAAAATGCTCACATTATTCTGTTACCTACCAGTACATAGCGTCGAACTTTAAAAAAAATATTTTTCACTCCCTCCATCAGTGCACGATAGAAAGATGGATGAAGCGTCTTGTTGGGTACGGAAAGCTAACCTATTTAAAACATGTTACGCAAATTATAATTCGATTATATTTATCATACAGAACGCTTTAACTCACCGGATTCTCTTGAATCCTGAGAATAAAAAATGCTCTTCAATGAAGGGCAAAAGATATATAATATGCAAAAAGAATTATACAAAGGCTTTAAATTGGATCTCAGTTATTTCAATATCTAATACAATTTCAATTTACATAACATCCAACGCGAACACATCGATTATGTTTGTAAAGAAATTCCATCAATTTACGATTTTCTCTGAAAGGGGGTAAAACGCAAGCATGCAAGTTTTCTAATCTTCAGTTTCCTATATTGTTGCTAAAAATACGTTTCCGCTGGAAAAATTTTCTTTTCCTCATTTTTCTGTATGATTCTGATAATCCTCGAAAGTTTATGAAATGATTCCTTCTTCTCCATAAAGAAATTCAAAACATTGAATTTCAAATATGGGGGTTTATGATTGCTTCATCGAGCAATCATCGTCCAACAGCAATTTAAATTAAGTATTTAAATTACAAGTATACAAGAGTGTTCAGGATATTCAACCTTCGTACAATTCAATATTATTGTTCGCGGAATTCAAGTTGAAAAAATATCAATTTGTGCAAGAAGTCTCATCATTTAGCTTCTCTTAGATTGCAACTGAATGCTACCTTTCTTCAATGTCGATCTCTTTCTAAATCTTAAAGATAGGGAGCTGGAATTTCAATATAAGCTACCCTATATGTCTGGATTCAAAATTATAAAAGAAAAATGCGCCACATTTCCCACGTGCGCAGTAAAATGTTATTTGCTACAAATGCTCATATTTTCTTTAATATTTAAAGTATTTACTTCAGATTTTAATAGAATTCTTTCATAATATATTGTCACATATTCAGTAAATTTCGTACAATTTGATTGAAATCTCTACATGTTAAAAGCAAAACGCGTGAAGAAAAATTTGGGAATTTTTAAAGAAACCTTTATATCTTCCCGAATATTCGTGCGATTTTTAGGAAAATACATGTAAATATTGTGCACATCAAACAAAACCGTTCGAGAAATTTTTAACTCATTATCAGCTTTATGTGAAAGGGGATGAGTAAAAATGCCTTTTCGACTTCAACACTTTCTGGTCTCGCCTCCCCCCTAAATGCCCTCGTGACGAGATTTTCACTGTTAAATGTAAGCTGCGCGCACCATATATTCCACGACTCTCCACAACTGATTGCAAACCATTGTATCATATTAAGTCCAAATTTTTCGCATCTTAATAATTGTGCTTAACTCTTGGACACCAGTACTATCTAACACCATCTACAGAGCATGTCACAGATCCTGTGGCAATAGTCTCTTCAGAGGATTAATGCCCAATTAGGAATGAAGATGTGATGCCACACTACGTCGCAGCTTTTCATCCATGCAAAGGAATTTGTCAGTAAACATTTTGACTTTTAGAGGCACATATACGGCAGTTACGCGTGTTTACAACGCCAGTCATATCAACTCATGAAAACAACCAGGCCAAGAAGCTGCCATTATCAAAGTTACATTAAAGCAATCGATTTTCATGCTTTTTATGACAAGAAAATGCGTACAGGATATCTTATATAGATAACATTTTAAAACATTACGGATCAATCTCCACAATGTTGGATAGATAATATGCAAATTCCGAGTTATTGCATGTGAACAACTGTTATCACGTACATTTGTTGTTGCTAGTAGTCGCACTGTAGTCGCAATTTCTTCAGTCGGCGTTCCAATTGGTCTGTAGCACCGTCCTCGTTCCACTGCATAAGCTCCAGTCTCTACAGAACGTAAAATCAATCAACGAATTTTGTAACAGTAGGAGGGCCTCCAGGCTAATCATTCCCCTTTCGAAATACCTTGAAAGCGAAAGAAGCGTTTTTATTTCTCGCGTAAAAGATTTTGACGAGTAACTCTGGATAAAGATCGGCCAAAGCTCCATGCTTTGGCAAAGTTACTGTCATTGTCAAAAAAATCTCTTTTTAACGAAAAATTGCTTAATACACTCAATATATAGGCAGAAGAATTTCAAATAGTTTAGTCTTATGGAAATTACTAGAACCGCAACACCATTTCCTCCCCTTTCGTACCAAATATAAACTATTTGTTTTTCTTCAGAAATCGAAAGAATGCGAGTAAAAAATTTGGTTGCGATCTAACTTGTGGATTCTGCACGAGAAGTACGTAAACAGCCCTTATTTAATTTGGATCACCTTATACTTTCGAGTGACATCAATAAAAGTCGAAACTGATGCTTTATCATGCTAAAGTGTTTTGATAGTCTGTGCTAGAAGAGGCGCCTCGTGCCTTGCTGCTGTTGGGGTGTAACTTATACTATCACACTAAGCAATAATGCATTTCTCTATAAAATAAATTTTGCTTGTTCTTAAAATTAATTTTCAATAATTTAACACTAGGATTTTTTGACTTGATGACGATAATGTTGAATAAGAACACCGGGCCACCTGTCAACCGTGTATTTCAAGGAGTGCAGTTTATTTATTTAACTCTCGCCAGCTCATTCCACTAAAAAGGGTCTAAAGAGCATGAAAGCTGAAAGGTGGGAAAGGTTTAAAAAACATGAATTAAAATATAAAATGGGAATTACAACAAGGAATACAACAAACAAAAGAGAACCAATTGAGCAATCATTTTACCTCAAATACCAAACCCAAAATCATTCTCCATTAAGGGTGGCTCGTCTATTAACCCCTGAAGTTATTTTAACATCTAAAATTTTCGTTTTTAATCTCACATGGTATTTTGCTTATTGTTCCACTACAAAAGCTCTATTATCTAGCAAATGAAAAAGCAAGAAATAAAATAAAACAATGCATAAAAAATAATTAAAAAATGAATCAACAACTAACAGAGACAGACAATGTACTTCCACAGCTAATAAATCGGAAAGCTTTCAAAATTTGCTTCATTACATGTAAGCGAATTTTTAAGTACTGAAAAAACAACAAAAACTTACAACATAACAGAAGTTACAATTATCCTATTTTATTATCCCATCTTATTTGAAGTGGCAACACTTAAGATCAAATAACCTTTACCGTATTTGGAAACAGAGTTTTTATTCATAAAAAATGAACTATTTAATTAATTGTGACGAAACCTTCACTTGAACCTTTCCAATGCTTCATTGTATTCTAAAGCTAATTTTGAAGAAAATCAATTGAGTAATTTAAAATTCAATTACATACGAACTTTTATTGGGTTTTACTTTAATTTATGAAGATTGAATGCTGAATCAAATGAAAATCATTTGTATATCTTATAGTCCAAAACATCATGGTCGTCGGCGGCAGAGATCGAAAATAAAATTTTTGGATGTTTTTCTGTAAACACTATAACTCAAAAACAGAGAAAGTCAGACAAACGAAATTTGGTAAGCATATTTACAACAAAATTAAAGATTCTTATCAAAATTTGGAGAAAAGCTGTGGACGGGAAGTTTGTGCGTGAGTGTAAATAATTGAACAACAGGATGTATGGAATTTGAATTATAGTTTTATCATCAGAATTGTAAATGTGTATCAGATTTTAGACCAACATTCGCCGCAGGTCTGCGGTCTGCCTATTCATGGGTATATGGAGGTGATAAATCAAAAACGCATGATTGATATATGTGTCTGATCTTGACCTTAAAGTTGTAAATCTGCTTCAAATTATAGACTTAGATGGCGAAAGGGAAGAAAGCCAAATGAATACTTGATTTTCGTAATTGTATTGCGATGCTTAACAGAAAATCCCACATATTGTGTCTATGTAAGAGGAAACAAAAGAGTGAACAGTCCTGCTAGTTTCATTCATAATTCTGGATCGGAGGACCAAATGAATTTATCTAATAACAGAAGTGATTAAAAATTAAAGATGCGAATGGGATAATAATAAGAATTAAACTTATGCAATTAGCTTAAAAATATTTTATCACACGCTTTCAATACGGAAAAGAATTAAAATGTGATGTTTGGAAATTTGAAAAGTTACAAAAGATCTGATTTGTAAAAATATAACTATAATAAAATATTAAAATGTAGCTAAATAGTTTGTACGCTATAGAAATCCAAACAACTTAAGATGGTTGCTTCAAATTTTGGACACAAATACTTGGCTGTATCCCTATTAGCACAAGAGGTACAAAAATACTGCTTCGATATATTCACGACATCGTGCAGCGTTCAGAATATCCAACAACATCCTGGAGATATCGTACGATATCTTCTCCTAATGGGGATAAGTCTTAGTGACAATTTCACGACGATTAATCAAATAGTTAATTTTTTACTGTATAAAAATTATGTTTCTATTGCACATACTCAGCACAAATTGTTGCAGGAAGGTACGTTGAAGGCCCCACTATCGGTGTCTGATCTCTGGAGAATTAGCGTGCAGGGGATCTGGCTTATCTTTATTAGAGCTTTAGTAGCTAAGTCGGAAAAGCACAGGTTTTCTAGTCATGTATTCTATTCCGAATACGAGCCTACCTAGGCTAAGGCGTTCGATGCTTTTTTAGCTCAGACAACCATGGAGCTGATGTGTCTCGAATATACTATATGAAATTGTAATGAAACTCTAGTTCTACTAGTTCTAATTTAATTCTCCTAAGATTGGATTTTTTTTGTTTGAATATTCTTTTTTTCCCTTCTCCTTCTTAAAAACGAGCTATATCTTCTGTTTTAGCATCATTTTTGGCCAAAATAGTAAATATTTTATTCTTTAGGAATTATGTTTCCATCTATAGAAACCATTATTTTATCTTTATTGTTGCCTTTCCCATTGAATGACAATCCTGCTCTCTTAAGCTTAAAAGGCATATCTTAATTTCTTATTTTCAGATTTCTCCTACTTAGTAACGGTTGTGAGCTACCAGACATTATTCCTAAGCAAAAAAAGCCGTATCTTATTAAAAATAGTAGAAAACTACAAAAGAAACAATTCAATGTTTGTGAGCTGCTCAGAGATATTACGATACTCGCAAACATTGAGATACGCCTTTTAAGCTTAGGAGGGCAGAATCGGAAAGGCACACTATTTTAAATTTTTTTATTTATTTGCCTTCAAATCTCAACTTTAAATGATTAATTAAATTGTGTATCATTTTTAAATATTTTTAAAACTTACGAAGGAAATTGGCTTTTGACGATTTTCAAAAATTATTTGGTTTAACTGATATTATCTAATTTTAATTTTTTAAAAATATTTCTGTCTTTAGGAGGATTTTGTGTAATATATTATTTTATATAAAAGTATTTTTGAATTAAAAATATTAGGCATGAAAGTACTTTCAACTCGAACAACGTCGGATATATCAACAATAAAAGGAAGTAAAATTTTCAGTGTACCAGACGTATATTTAAAAAAATAATTAAATTTGAATACTAGTAAAGTCAGAGTTCTCTTCCCCCAAGTTTTGTTGTACTTAAAAAGTGTTCAGACATTCCGGGTTATGCGGAAATACAATTCTATTGCTTAGTCGAAATCTGACGGCAAGCATGTCATGTTTGAAACTCAGCTCTCTCTCACATTCGGAGAAAACTTTAAATTAAAAAAATTACAAATTTCAGTTGACGCGCAACGAAAAATAATAAAGTATGGAAAATATATGCGCATTACTTTTTAAATAAAAGCGGTGGTCTTATTTTGGATTCTAAGTGTGTAGTGTAATATGAAACAATCTGATTCGTTTGTTTTGTTTAGAATATTATTTGACTGATTCTAGATATTTCTTACTAAAACTAGTAAATCAGGTGTTGCATTTGGTGAGCACAAAAGATTAGACCATGAATATGTATTTTAATTCACCTAAATTTCAATTATGGATACTTGCGGTCGATAATTACATATAGATGGTGCTGAAACGAAAAATATTTTGTTACGCTCTGTCATCAATGTATCCCAAGAAGATGGACGAAACGCGATATTGTGTAACGAAGCAAACCGATTTAAAACATTATTCAGTTGTATTAAAAGTTGATCAGTTTTAATGTATTGTTATGCAGATTATTATTCGACGCTATCCAGTGCACAAATATATTTAATTTAACGTATTCTCCAGAATCGAAGAGGAAAAAAAGTGAAATGCTATTCAGTGAAGCTCAAAAGAGAGATCTTAGACAAAAATAATTATTCAAAGGCCTTAATTTACAATTATAACATTTCATTACCTTATACAATTTCATTTTACAAAATAACGTATTATTTCATTTTACATAATAACATATTTCTCTACAAATATGTTTGTACAGAAATCATATTATACGTAACAATAATGAGACAGCTTCCTTTGTGAATTTAAATCAAAATTACCCTCAGTATCAGAGGTGGATTTTGACAATATGAGGCCAAATGTGAAAATTATTTTGAGGCCCCCTTCCAAGAAAACTCTATTGATTATAAGAATGTAAAGTAAAATAACTTATTTATGCTTTTAAATATTGGTCTCCGTTATTTAATTTGAAAACAATTATTATATTGTTATTTACATGATTTCTAACCTTTTTTTTTCCTTTTTTTTATAAAAAAAACATGCTTCTTTATTTGCAAAGTAAATGCAGGGTGTTTAAAAAAACCCGGCCAAACTTTAAGTGTAGGTCAGGTATACGATAAGCATTCCGAATCATATAGAAACATGGGTGCGCAATCGCCATCTATTGGCAGCGAATGGCATTTAAAGTAATAATTTATATAATATATAATATACAAATATGTACCGAAAAACTAAATGAACTTTCTTCGAACTTCGAATATATAAAGGATGGGTTTTAATTTACATTGAAGATTCAATCACGAGGGCATTTATTGAATCGACTAGAAATTAATGAATTCGAAAAGGGATTTTGGCTCACCCCGCTTCACAGAACGCTGATAACGGTTTGAAACTTTCATTAATTTTGTTAGGTGATGTGAGCAATATTTGCATGCATTTTCGTAAAAATAGCATTGTATTCAGGATAATATAAAAGTTTTCTTAAAAAAAATTCGAAATTTTCCAGCATGTTTTTTTCTTACAATATGAAGTTTTCCACCAGATTATATGAAACTTACAGAAAACATGACAATATATAAGCGACGCATTATGTCTAAGTCTGAAATAAATACATTGAATATTAGAAAAAAATGAGTATTTTCAATTAAATAACTTTTTTCTGTGCATGTGCGAAATGTAGCGTAATTTTTATAGCAGAACTTTAGAGCTAGATATATAGGGCAACTTATATAAGAATTCCATTTAAATACCGTCAAAATTCAGAAAGATAACGGCATTACAGCTGGAAGAGTTGAGTTTTATATCTTCCGAATATTAAAAAATCGATTAAGAAATTTTAGTTGAACACATAAAAATTCTTTTAAAAAGTGGGAAATGAGCACATAAATCACCTACTTATATTTATGAACTATTATGAGTCAGAGTTCTCCCCCCTCCAAGTTTTGTTGCACTTAAAGAGTGATCAGACGATACAATTCTACAGCTCATACAAAATATTATGGCAATCATATCATCTTTGAAACTCAGCTCTCTCACATTCGAGTTGGAATAATAGAGTGTTGTCTATATGTTTTGTTGAAAGAATTATACTTAAATTAAGGCTGAATTGTCGTAAATTTGCATTCGGCTTAGCACTGCGGTGTATGAAGCCCTCCTAGAGTCTGGAGGCGGTCGCCTCTAAAGCCTGTCCGGAAACCCTTCACTACTGAGGACCCTTTTTCTCTAAACGGGGTTAAACGCAGGTGTATAATTTTCTAATTATAAGTTTTCTCTATTTATTAAAATAATTTTTTAGAACAATGAATGAATAGGCGATTCTGATGCAATCTTCAAAAGTTAATGAATTAGTTATTTCGCCTTCATAGAGAAATTCAAAACATTGATTTTGGACTCAAGTATGCACTTTTATTGCATCAATTTTATCAGCTTTATAATTGAGCAATTCATTAAATAAAATCAGACGTATTATAAATAGTGTCCAGCGACACAACACAGTTTCATCGCAGAAATCAATGCACGATCGCCACTTTCTTATAAAAAAAAGTCCAAATTGAATAAATGACGATAAAGAATATGAATTTTATTTATGCTTTTTGATTTTTGAATACGTTTTAAAATAAGAACTTCATTAGGTTTTGAAATAATGACTTAAAATGTTTTCCCGTGTGAATAAGTTAATGTAAGGTAGGCCGGGGTCAACCTTTGGCCGGCATCAACAGGTGCCGTTAAATTAAAGAATCAATTTGCTCATTTAAGAGAAAAGTATCTTTTTTTGCTCTTATTTCCAGAATTCTTAAAAATTTAAATGGTTCAAATCTTGTTAGAACCTCAGGGATAAATTGTCTTTTACAGCCCGTGAACCTACGCAAGTTAGATTTTTAAAAAATGGTTTTATGTTATAGAATTTTTATGACCAGAAGTGCCATCTGTGAAAGGATAAGCTCTTTAACTACTATATATAGGTATCATCGCCCATTGCAATCAGATCGGAAACAGGGAAATAGAAGAAAATATTTTTAGAGTCTATTAGAGTTTGGTTAAACACTCTTTTGACCTCAGGGAAATAGAACTGAACTAGAATAAAATATAGCAACTGAGACTGGAAAGTACCAAATGAGGAATTCAGGAAATTTTCTCAGGAAAGCGTCTTTATAATTCGCCGTTCAAATAAGAATTGGTGGGAGGTTCGCTGAGACATGGTGATAGAGCAAACGATAATGAAAAACTTTAAAAGCGTTAGAGGAATGACAAACAGAAGAGGTATTGCTGCTAGTCAAGGACTTGGCGAAAGTCTTAAATATGCTGTCACTAGTGATGCATTTTGCAGACTTAAGAAAGAAATATGTTTGATGATGTCTAATATCCAATCGTACTAACATTGGGAATTATAATATTTTCGATTAACTTCATTTTTCTGCTGAAAATAGGAAGATTGTATTGTATGTAAAATTTTCTGTTGTGACATATACAATCAAAGAAGTTAGAAAGTAATAAGAGAACAGACAAACGAAAAATTTGAAAAATATTCAGAAAAATTAATATTGAGAAAAATGATATTGATGTTATGTATATACAAAAAAAATTACCTCTAAAAAATATTTTTTATTAACAATGGCAGATTGTATAGAGTTTTTCTTATAAAAAAAACACAGAAACCAAATTTTGATCAATATCTTAAATCTACGGAGCTTTAATTCAGACCATTTCTTTGCATCACGAATGTGAAGTCTGCCACTATGCCTTTTAAGGAAAACAGTACCATTTATTAAATAACTTCAATGCATTTAATTGTTTTTCTGAAGGTGCAGTTGATAAAGGTGATGTTAAAATTGTTTCGAAAGCTGGATGTCGATTACTGGATAATCAAAATGCTGCTTTTGAAATATCCAGAAAGTTCAAGCACTTTTTACTTAAATCTAGAATCATTTGTAACGCAACACGTAGAATAGTAGATGACCCGCCTAATAGAGAAAATTCTATATATCGTATTGAAACCAAAATTCTAAATCTATGTCAAATTTTGGACCCAGTTGGCAAAAGTAAAGGAATCAAATACATACTCGATTCTTTTAACTGTTCTACAAAGCTTATCAATAAACACTCCATACATGTTACAGTTAAAGCGTGATTCCTTTATTTCTTAAAATAAATAGTATTTCTTGATTCACCTAGTTATTTTCAATCCGTTATTTCATACAATAACCAAGTATTTCATGAATTATCTAATTGAATACCTAGTTAGTCTATGAAATAACTGAATTATACGCTTTTACGATTGCATTCATATACGAAGAAGCCGAGGGAAGGACATTCCTGCTTGATTTATAATTATAATTTCTGAGACCTGATTGATTTTTCTTATAATAGAAGGGATTAAAAATACCAAATATGAAATCGTTAAAAAAAGTAATTTAAGCAATGCACTTAGCTGAAAAATATTTGAACACATTTAGCACGATTTCCATTCAGAACTCATTTCAAATGTGAGGTGTTCGAAAAGTCACCATGCACCTAATCTGTATAAATACAACTGAAAATCCAAAATAGTTCCTACGTTCTAAAAATCTAAACTAATTCAAATTTTGCTCACAAATATTTTGAAGCTAATGAAGATTTTTTGACAGTTTATTTAATAGTTAATTTTTTATTAATTAATACTATTTCTCCACATATAGATTAAAATAAACTTTAGTTTATAGTATTGTGTTGTTGTATAAAACATCAGAATATTATAAAACTTCTACTCTTTTGCCTTCCAGTTGCAACTTGCAATTATTAATAAAGTTTTGAATCATTCTTTAAAAATTATTAAAATCTTATGGAGAAAATTAGTGTCAAGCGATTTATAAAAATAGTTTGCTTCAAATGACATTCTCATTTTATTCCATTAAAAATTTCTGACTCTAAGAGTATTTTTGTGTATTATCAAATTTCATATAAAAGTATATTTTACATTACAAATATTAGATATAAAAATTTTTCGAAGTCAGCAATATCAACAATAGAACGTAGTAACAATTTTCAGTGTGAATAAAAGGAATCAGACGTCCCTGATTTTAATTTCAATTTAGCATTTCTTATATTTAAAAAAAAGCCGTACCATTAAAGCAAAATGGAGATATTTTTGGCAATTTTAGTTATGATTATGAAGCGATCAGACGACCCGTATTAAGTTCTAGTTGATCTTTGTTACCCCGAACACTGGCATAGCTAGGATGGGGCAGGAGGTCACGTACTCTGGGTGTCATTAACAGGGGGAGCAAAATTTATGAAACTCGCAGCATTTAAGATAACTTTACTTTTTTATATAATTACCTTATGTCCGAAACGTAAACAAACATATAAAGACATAATCCGAACACTCAGCAGATCGCTAAATAGATGGAAGTACTTGAGTGTTCGGCTAATCAGCGGTTGGGAAGAATTCCTTCGAATAGTCGAAGTTGGCATATAGTTATAGAGACAAGACGGGAAAACAATGTCATAGCAGAGTCCAAACCACTTAATAATATGTTCATCTTTTCATTCTCAGCTCTCTCACAGGAGAAAACTTTAAATTAACAAAAGCTTCGAGAATTTCGTTCAGGGAAGAAAAGTAAGGAAATTTTAATAAAGTTTTTTGGTTTAAATAGAAAGTGGTACATTTATTTGGAAATTAAGGAAAACCTTGGGAACAACCTCTACATAATAGAAGTATGGAAACTTTGCAGTGAAGTATGCCACTTTTAAATAAAAGTGGCATATCTTTTTGGAACTCTAGTGAATATGAAACAGTTTGTTTTTACCTTTTGAATAATACTTGTAAGGTTGCTTAATTTGACTTTTTTTTAAAACTCTTAAACTGATGAATTTCTTGCGTTTTCTTTTTCTATGTTGTGTCATTTTGAAGCGGCCGACATCAGCGTCACAGGAGGAAAACAAGTTCTGAAATTCTTTAAGTAACTTCCTTTCTGATCTTCGCTGTTCTTCATTCGGTATTTCAAGATTTTCCAAAATTGACGGAAGATGTTGTGCTTGAGAAAACTCGTAAGGATGGGCGAAGATATCTACCATTGGTTCACACGTTGCAATAACATCTCCTTTGTCCACAATCTTGGGTTTATTTTTTAGATTCAGGACTCGAACGGAGATGACTTATCTTTTTAAATCAACGAGTGTGGCTGCCACAAGGCCACCTTTCTGGGAGATTTGGCTAGGAAAGTCAGTTACGTCATATCTGAATTGTCCAGAAATTTCGGGAACTCCCTGCATAAGACATTCTGATCTCGCTTGTATAATGGTTCTTTCTTTTGCCAATACAGAACATAACTTTGAATGTTGTACACTGGCTGAAAACAGAATGATTTGTTCCCCTACTGTCCGTACCTCGTTCTTCTCCAGGTCTACAGTAAATTTAAATTTTTGAAGTCCAGTCCGAGAATACAGGAATCGGTGATATCAGCTTCGTAGATTCCATGTTGGAATTTTCTGGATCCACATTCAATTGTTGCATTCAGTTTGCCGTGTATTTCTGTCTTTTCACCAGTAGCGGTATTAAAAGAAATGTTAGAAGCTGTTGTTGATAAGTTGTTCTTTCAATTTCCTGGCCAAGTCTGTTCTTAAAAGAGTGACGTTTGCACCTGTATCCACCAACATTCAACACGAGATACCACAAATAGATCTTTCTAAGTAGAGTCCATTTTTCTTTCCACAAAGTTTGAAGACTTTTAATCCTTTTTCAGGGGCTTTATTCAGAAAAGGCAGCCTTCGCCCCGCAAGACGGCCGTAAGTTAGTTTTCCTGGTTGGAAATAATCGTCTGGCACTCCCTCTGTACGTGCCCCTTTTTGTTGCTCCTTCAGCAAGTCACGTCACGTTTGGGTTTCGTCGAGGATTGTTCCTCTTTCCAGCAACACTACTGTTAAAAATTTTTCCCAATCTGTTAAATAAAGATTCAAATTTATCATCCCGTTCTCTACTGGTGTTATCCTCCATCTCCATTGATCGACGTGTTTAGATGTCTTCGACATAGTTCTCGCAGCCTCATATTTCATGCTATATGATAGAGCTGATTTCAAGTCCTTGGCATCCATCAACCTCGTTGAATGCTGCGTGTCTTCGTCACTGATGCCGTCGCCGAAGTACTAAGCTGCTAGGCTTTCCCGAACATCTAGAGGGCATTCAGCGTTCGCCAGGCTCATTTGTCGTTCCACATCGGCGGCCAATACTTGAAGGCTTTCTCCCGGCTTCTGCCGTCTTGTCTTTAGTTCGGTTCTGTGAAACTGTGTGAGATGGCTGTCTCCAAATCTGGATTCCAGAGCATTCTGAATGGTCACTAGGTCCGTCAACTTCTCAGGTGGTATTCCCTGAACATCCTCCCCAGCTGATCCTCGGAGAGAGGCTACAAGTTGACTGGCTTTTCTTAAATCCGCCCATCCGTTTGTAGAGCTGATGACGTTGAACTGAGTCTTGAAAACGGTTCACGATGTTTGTCCGTCAAATGTCAAAGATTTGATTGTTGATCTGGCATACATGAGTTCTGGACTTGTCTGGAAATTGTTTGGTATTCTTATTCTCCTCTCGAGGTTGACAATTTTCTCTTGAACGTGCATCCTTTGAGTAATTGCTTCTTTACCGTCATCAATTCTATTCCCAAAATGAATACCAACTTCCTCTGTTCTCGAATAAAGGTATACTTGATTTTCCAAATTCGTAATGAGATTGCCAATTTATAAAAGCGTCCCTAATCTTTCAAATAGCAGTACTAGGCATAATTTGTTGTATCGAAATGTTTTTCATAACACTACATGCATGCAACGAAATTGACTTGTGGGTGTACGTTAATGCAGTCCAATAAGCAGGATAAAAAATAAAACTCTTTATTTTACAAATATTCGAGGAAAAGAAACATAGCACAAGAATTAATACAGCAATCGTAAAAATTCACAACAGAGATTACCAATAACTCCCAACACAAAGTCAAAGGTTTCTCATCAGCTTACCAGCTTGCCTGGCTGATCAAAGTCCAACTGACACTTCTTGGCTTGAGAGCTTTCTTTTATACTTTTTCAACTTTTAAAATTCCTGCAATCTCTTTTTTGAACTGTCGACTAATACGTTACAAAATCGTATTTTGAAATAAATGAAACATTAATTCAAAGCGTGAAAATTCATCAATTGAAAAGAACAAAGACATTCAGGAGTTAACACCGGTATGAGGATTAATTGGAAGAGTGACAATTTTCTTAGGAAATAAAATAGCAAATTTACTTGAATAGATTTGTCTTAACCCTCTGAGCACCGCAAACGGTTTTCTACGCAAAGCAAATCTACTCCGACTTCCTCAGAACCGTGTTATTTCTTCTCTTTCGGTCGCCTTGAAAACGAGAACCGGCTTTTTCCTGGTTTGAATTTTGCAGTCGTAAGCGGCAAATACGTGTTTTCTGGCCTCTGCTTTCCCATCCCTTGATGAGTTGGTTGAAAGTGACAGATTCGTGGTTATAAACTTTACAATAGACTTGCTCGCAAGTGGTACATTAGCGGCAACAATTGAATTCCTTATCGTTAAAACGAATGGCAAGGTAGGGAAGTTTCAATGCAGCTTTTCGGAAACTTGTGGAAGAAAATCTTTCTCAGACTCTTATTATGGCGTAGAAATGCTTATAAGCTTTTCTTTTATAAAAAAAAAATGCTTGTGAAGAGATGCCCCTGAATGAACCTCTAAATTGATTATCTTAGCAATTTTAGCAAACATTCCGCATAACACCTTGAAAAGGTGTTTATCCCTGAAATCGCATGAATAATTTGAAATAAGTAACAGATTTCTGTTATTTTTTTATTTTGCCAATTTTGCAAAGAAAAGACCATGTAGAAAAAAATGTAATAAGTTTTGACTGGGTTTCTAGTCCTATTTTTTAGAAATAGAAACCCAAGTATAATTTATTATCCAGAATAAATAATTTATTGCATTTTGTTATTTATTACATTGCACAAATTGGTATATTAAGGAATACATGAAA
>BGPR01004341.1:0-19113 GCA_013235015.1 Araneus ventricosus | reverse complement strand
TTTAAATTGAAATCAAGTATTGTTTAAATTTCAGAACATTATTCATATTGTTTTTTTCATGTTCTTAATTTAGCGAGAAGATCAGTGTGATCCAGTTTGTTTTACCGTTTTTCTGGCTCCAAAATATCCCTAGAAATTTTATATTAGATTATTTAGACTGTGTAAAAAAGTTTTGCAATTTTTTCACCACTCATTAAAAAAAATTACTTTAAATTTTAGGGTTTTTTTATTTCTGAGATATTCAAACCACTCTCCTGAAGGTGATCGGCTAATTAAATATACTTCTTTTTAATTTCAGTCAGTCTTAATATTTGCTTGTATGAAAAACAATGAAAAATATTTGGTTTTCAAACTGAGTAGGAAAGAAATTGAAACTTGTATTGCCTATTGGCCCGTTTAGGACTTAAACCGGCCCTGCTTGTATATGTGCTTTCAGAGTCATCTACATCTTAAACTAACAAACAGTTGTTCTTGATGGCTCAAGCCTGGAGTGCAATCTAGCAAAATTGTGAAATGCTTAGCTCTCTTAACAAAATTTATTGTTTCCTTTTTAACAAAATATAAAAAATAGCCACTTTATAAAATTATAGCCACTATTCTTACACAAACACATGTTAAACGTTGTGTTTCCTTTTTAGTTATTTTTTATATTCTCTGTCAATAATGTTTCTCAGTTTATGTGCAACTTGTAAGTTTTTCTAATGTTTCACGACTTTAAAGAACCCAACCTTGCCTTAGATTGGTAGATGTAAAATGTGCACAAATTGTATGATTATATTCAAATGCATTTAGACTTGGATTTAAAAAAACAGAAATCATTTTCATTTTACAAAATCAGTCAGCGGCGCGTGGCCTTGTGCGGTCGCACCTTTCACACTCTCCTCCGGCCGGCTCTGGGAAGAGGGATCATCTAGCGATAAGGAACGGGGAAGACTCTTCCTGCTGGGATAATTAGACCTCCCACAGATAGCAATGAGAGGGGGGAAAATTCAGGCGTTTCTTTTTCAAACACCTCTTGTTTGACGGGGGATATTTCTCAAAGGAACCCATTGCCAAGCAGAGAGATATTTTTGAGACGGTTGGCTCTGACCTATTAGTCACTCAGAGGATTAATATCATTTACAGCTATATTCACCCTCAAGATATACTTGACATTAAAGAACGTAGTAAATTAATTAAGTAAGTGTGTAAATAAACGAAGCATTTGGATGTGGCTAGAAGTGTTTAGATAAATTTTACCACATTTTTAATTAAAGTTTCTTCTATATAAAATTTTTAATTTATGGAATAAAACAATTTTTGAATAAGACACTTGGATTTCTTTTATTTGAAGTCTCGATTTTTATATTCGGGCTGGTAAACAAAAGTTACAGTGATAGTCGGTCCAGCTTTTTTGTATGACAAAATATCGTCAGATTTGAATCGCTAATAACTACGAGACTAATAATGCGAAAAGAATAGTTGACCCCACAACGGATAGATCATATCTACAATAGTTTATCGCATAGCATTTGTTTTACCTGTGACGTCATTGTACCTGTGTAGGCGCATGCGCGAGATTGTTATGAATTAGCTTTATGTAAAATTATAAATAATTGTAGAGTGGAAACGCGTTTAGCTAGGAGGTTGATTCTGGTTTCATTTTAAAGGGCTTGAAGATTATTACTAGGACTCAAAGTGAGACAATAAAAATATTAATCAGAATATAAGTAAAAATCGGTATTGAATTGAAAATTTCAAACTCCGCATATTTTTTTTATCATACATGCAGAACAGAATTTCTCTCAGCACTTGATTTTGAATTTTCTCTCAGCACTTTAGATAGAGCGACTATTTAAAGCATAAATTTGTGGTTTCCCTGCAAATAATTATAGTTCTGAAATCAAAAGCTTTTAAAACATTTTTGTTGTTATAAAAAAATTATGAATCAAAAAGTTAATCAATTGCATAAGAACATTCTAAGCTAGAGTGGAACATTATCTTCTAAAAATCTCTATAGACTAATTTCTCGTATTGCACGAAAACGTGCTTTGGAAACTGTTTAATTTATCGTCACCGAAGCGAAATATTATAACCAAAGGTATTTAATATAAATTTTGTTATTATTTATTCTGTTTAAAACATAACATTAGCAATCGTTTATTACTAATATAGCAAATATTATTACATTGCTGGAGAGATTTTATATAATATGTTCTTATTATTCTGTGTGTGAAAATATGATATAAACATATATTTACATATATGTTGAGGATGCAATATAAATGTTTAGAATTCAATTACGAATTGTGAGATGTATGCAATTATGCAAAAAATAACAAGTTATTTTTGTTTAAATGTATTCAAAATTACAAATTAGTTCTAGGAAATTTTTTAAAGATATTTGATTTCGTTTTTTATCACATGAAGTAAGTGAAACATTAATATTTAAATGAATGTGCATTTTATAATCGCAGGTAAAATTATTCTTAACTCTTCAGTTTCTTAAAAATCATCCACTGCCTAAGCTAACGTAGTTTTTAAAAATTAAATATTATGGGCCATAGACGTATCCATCTCCTTATTTCTTGCATACAAACCGTATCAGAAACATCAATGAGTTTTATTAAAATTTTCGAATAAACACTCCAGATTTTGATTCTTTCGTAATGTGTGACTCTTTAATAAAGTTTCCATAAAAAGTCAGGCTTAGAAAAATTCTTTCTGTTGCTAAAAGAGCTCTCAAGCATGATATTTGTTCCGTTACATATCATTGGGACTAACAGATGTGCTCCCAGTGCGACGTTATCAACGCATCCGCTGTCTGTGAGCCTAACCTTATATTCTCAAGTAACCTTCGGAGTACCAGAGGTCTCACTCCGGAGTTTGGTAAACTATCGCAGCGCCACCTAAACATTACAATCTTTTTGAGAACTATAAAGCACAACAAGGCGCCATATTGTATACCGAATGAAAAGCAACCGAAATCCCGCCAACTTGGTTTGTCGGATTACCTTATTTTTCCTCGTCAAATTTTCCGGATAATTTAATATAATCGTCTCTTTTTTTTAGAATTATGCCCAAAGAACTATTCAGAAATCGATATATTATTGAGTATTCAAATTTTTTCTATATCAGACTACTTAACTCCTATTCAAGATTCCTGGAGATGTGAACGGGAAGTTTAAATGCGTTTCAAAATTTTATCAGAGGTCATTTAAATAAATGAAAAAATCTAAAATTTAAAAGATATATTTTCACTATTGTATATAAAATAATGAAACATTGTTTTATTTTTGTGCAGTTGCTGAAGCAATTTAAAATGCCTATGGTATGGAATAATCTGACACAAATATGCATGATTTCTTGAAAACTTTTTAGTGCTGTATTTTGATATATTTATTGCTACATAACATGACCATGTAATTAATATCATTTTAAAAGATATTAATGGAACCTTTGCTTGTTACTGTCAGAAAAATTTATTATTATAATTATTGCTATGATGTATCGTGAACTGTCAAAGTAATTTACAAGTGAAAATTCTTTTACCAGAAATTTGATATTGAAATACAGCTGAAATTTATAAATAATAAATTTATAATTATATTGTAAATATTCATGATAAAATTCTGAAGCATTTTTAGCTTATTTTGATTTTGAGGACTAAGTTTTGGTTGGGTTTTATATTATGGAAATTGTTATTGTTATTTGTGCTCTAGGTTGAAGTAATATTGAGATGTTTATTAAGTATGTGTAGTAATATCTGAAGCAAGCGTTTTTCAAATACCTACTGTGAAATAGAATAAAATGAACTGATTAAAAATCTCTAGTCTCGTTAATGTTTACGCTTATTTATTATTATATACTGCTACTAGTTTCTTAGAAATAATTCAAAATACATTTTCCACTTGCAAATTAAAACATTCATGCTGATTTGTGTAAATAAAATGTAGGAAATTTATTTAATAAGCATATTAGCTAATACTAGTTTAGTAAAGTTATAAAAATATTTTGATCTATTTTAATTAACACAGCTTCATATAGGAACATTAATTGTTAATGGCTAAAGGTGAATATTTCATTCATAATATTTTTGTATAAAAAAGAAGTGGGGTCTTTAATAAAAATAATTGGTGTGAGTTTGTGTTATATAAATAGAATTTCCTAGAAATTTGTTCTTTCCGGCAGACTGTCTATGTTGGAATTGTTTTGTTTTCAGGATGGTTGATCAATTGAAATGCTTCAGGAATTTGCATAACTTTCTCTAAAAAGTGTGAAATAATTTATGTTTAAAAGAACTCATTAATATTTACATCATTTGACGAATAAATTTTGAACTTTTTTGTGTACTCTTGCAATGAGCCTGTTTCTAAGTTATCATTACACTCTTTATGCTATCAATATTTTATTTGAAAAATCCCTCTCATTCCTTTAATTTTCTATAAAAGGCTATAATCATTTAAAAATGCCAAATTGATGATGCATATACCTTAGCCAACTTCAGTTGCTTTGAGAAAAAGAAATATTTGATGTTATAAGCTCTGGAGACTGTGAATAGAATATTTTATCTTCTATTCGATGTTGTTTTACTGAAAATTTTTTATCTCATGATTATGCGTATAGAATGTAATATGTTTCTTATAGACGATTCTTAAATTTTAGAAAATCTTAGTTTTTTAAAAATATTTTTAAAGAGTATGATATTAGTAAATCTGGCTTGAAATTGCCAACACAATATATATATATATATATTAAATTTAGTCAATTTGCAGGAATGTTATGTGTTTTTGCATAATTTAATTTTTTTTTTAAATTAGAGATATTACAAGTCAAAAAGTCATTGCTTTAAGCGAAGTGACCACAGAGTTTATTGAAAACGAAGAGATGAAGGGGACAAGTTTTTTCTAATTTCTTCTTTTGGCCCAATTATGATTCATATTTTTCCCCTTGACACTTAAAAACGAATTGTATACACAGTTTTTTTCTGAATGTTGTCTATCATTCTAGTTAGATATGCATAGCATTGGTACACAATCTTCTTATATCATATCTAAGTAACTGAATTAGATTGTCTTCAAATTTTTCTCACAAATTCTGTGAGAAAATTTCATTTTTTTTTTCATTTTTTTCCTTCATTTTTAATTCATTAGAATGTAAGTTTCCATACATAACCACAAATAATAAATTCAACTTAGTGTTGGCATTCCTATTGAATGAAAACAACTCCATATTTTAAATAATTTTGTTCTGCAACTATTAATTAAATCTTTCATCATTCATTAAAATTATTTAAAATATATGAAAAAATTAGAATTTGGAGATTTTTAAGTATCTTTCCTTCAACTGATATTCTCAAGTTCATTCAAAAAAGTTTATGAGTTTAAGACGATTTTTTGCATTATAATGTTTTATATAAAAGTAAATTCCACTTAAAAATGAAACTATTTTCATCCATAGAAACGTCTGGTATATCAGCAATTACGCGAAGTAATTAATTTCAGTTTACATAAAGGATTCAGACGTCTCAGAATTTACTTTCAATTGAATAGTTCTTATTTTTTAAAAAGTTAAATGTAAATACCAGTAAAGTAAAACGTAAATCACTTTCCCAACTTCATTTGTGCTTAGAAAGTGATCGGGCGAGCCTTGTTGAGACAGCATCGTAACTAGGGTGGAATAGGCATTAGGGTGGGCCGAAAAAAACTTTTTTAGAAATCGATTTTGGCATAGTGCGGAAATGTTGTGCAATAGATCTGTTAAAATCCTCCAAAAATTTCATCAATTTCGTTTAATATTTAGCCGCGCTCCTTTGACATTGAAAAACAGAAAGAAAAAGAGAAAAATCGTTTTTTGTGAAAAAATATGATTTGAAAAATATTCCAAAATTTTTACTGGCATACAATGAAAATGTTATATAATGGGGCAGTTTGAACCCACAAAAAATTTTATCAATTTCTTTCAATATTTAACCGCGCCCCTCTGACATGAAAAATTGGAGAAAAATGAAAAAAATATAGGATTTTCTAAACAACTTTACTATGAAAATTATTTTTCGAAATTAATATTGACATTAAATGATTAATTAAGTAGTTCTATAAATAATAATAATTCTATAATTATTACGTAATTTAACTTTTTATTCATTTTTTTACGAAATTAATACCAGCATATTTTTTCTTGAATTACACGCAGATAGAATACAGATTAGAACAAAAATCTACAAATTTGAAATGTATATAATAATACCTCATGCATATTGAATATTAGGTGTTAGAATAATATTGTCCCTTGTTGTCAAACGTTGGAAGTTCTTTCCTTGCTTGAAGTTTGGCGCGAATATATACATCTCTTGCAGTCTCACCACAAACTTTCATTGCAGCTTCAGATATTAGTTCAACACATCATATAACAGATTGTGTGTAGCATAGAAATTCCTCGAAAGTTAGCACTGGAAACTGTTCTTCTTTGCACATTTCTTTCATGTCTTTGTCTTTTATATGCATTGTAAGAGGTGGGTTTGTTACAACACAGTTTGACCAATAAATTAAATCAATATAATCGGCTGCTTCGAAATTGAGGTTTAGGAAGCTTGAACAAACGCCAACCAGCCGAGTTCCTCGTCTTCTTTTCTCTTGTGCCGAGAATACGCCTAACTGCTAATTCCCGGATGTGCTTTCTAGAATCATGCAGCATTGTTAATAATAGGTGTTCAGGATACGCGAAATATGCATTATTTGAGAATACTTTGTAAATAATTTGCTTAACATTGTCTGGAAGCTGCCTTGCAAGGGAAATCATTTCCCAGAAATGTTGGGCACCTTACTGGCAATTCGATTTCATTTTTATCTCAAACCACATTGGAGCATAAACCACTATTACATACTTCACGAGTATTATGAGATTCTGTGATGGACATGGAGTGCCAATGTATAACCGTAACAAACAGTTTGCGGGGGTCAGCCATCGTGCATGACTGAGTTTACCTGAGCTATTGTCAGTCACGCTAGAAGAGCAGCTACCATCTTTTATGGCAAGACAGATGCGATACAAATATTGTTGGTCAGTACTTAGTTTTTTTATATCTTTCAGATCCAAAGGCTGAAGAGTACAGTCAATTTGATCAAATTTCACAACTGGATTTTTCACATTCTTCTAGAAGCAATCTAATATGTCCACAATATGAATATGGTCCCTTCATGCAGTCGTCCATTTCCACAATGAGGTGCCTTAGTGGCAACTCATTAGTATGTAGCACAGATATATTCCATTGTAATGGTCTTCTAATGTATGTCTCAAGCAAACGTATTACTCTTCCTTTCCATCCCGTATTCACATTTGCTCCGTCACATCCGATAACCGATAGGTTCTGCAAGCTCATATTATACGTTTTTGTAAATTTTATAATACCTTCGGCTATTTCTTTTGCACTTTCACCTGCAGTTAATGATATATGACATGTATATTTGCAACCTGGTTCCTCTATTAATGCTACATGCGCTTCTGACGTTAAGGATAGGTTATATATATAGCTTAGGTTTTATTTGCGTGTGTAAATATTTTTAAATCAGCGAATAACTATCGAGTAAAATTGATTGAATTTTAAGTGAGTTCTAATTAATGCATTACGTAATATTTCTGTTATATTCCAGTACTAACTTCAAAATTACTTTTCAAATTATATTTCTTTCAAAAAACCCAATTATTCTTCTTTTTCTCAATTTTTTAATGTCAGAGGGGCGCTGCTAAATATTGGGCGAAATTAATAAAAGTTTTTGAGGGTTCTTCTGATCCATTGGGTAACATTTCCACTGTAGGCCAGAACTAATTTCGAAATTATTTTCAAAATATATTTTTTGGAAAAAAAATAGATTTTTGTCTTTTTTTCAATTTTTTAATACCAAAGGGGCGCGGCTAAATATTAAACGAAATTGATGAATTTTTTGGAGGGTCTTAACAGATCTATTGCACAAGTTTTCCACACTATGCCAAAATCGATTTCTAAAAAAACGTTTTTTCGCCCCCCCCCCCTAATAGGCATGTCATGTGCCCTAGGCGCCATTACCACAGATTGCAAAACTAATCAATCACTTCATAGCATTTAAGATAAAATACTTTTTTACATTATTACCCGAACCTAACGTAAACGTTGGAATCCTAACAAACAGTTAAATGATCTAATCGGTTCTGTTTAGAAGATCACTAAACAGATTGTAGTAAGTGAGCTTTACTTAAGTTATGATCAAAATTAGAAGGAAACGGAATCACAATTATAGAGATCCAGCTGATAACCCGGCTTTGTTCGGGATCCAAATTTTTTTAATATGCCCGTTTCCGTTTACTTCAAGAAATATTGTCACTAACTTTGCCCAACAAACGTAAATATCCTTTCAAATCTAACCTTTTATTTCCCTCTAACAGTATGATTTGAAAGAAAACGCGAGAAGTTTAGAAAAAACAATCTTAAGATGAATGCCTTAATTTAAATTCACAAACCAAGTTTTGTGAATATCATTTCGCCAATAATCATTGAAGAGATCAAACGGGACATTATATTGTTCAAATGGCATTTTTAAAGGAACCTAGCTGTTTCGGCGAATCGAAGCAAACGGCTATTCGTCAATTAAATTTGTTATGGCGAAAATTAGAAGCCAATACAAATTTTCAACAGTCGTATTGAAATTTTTTCATGAATATTTGGATATGGGACATATGGAACAAGAGTTCGAAGTTTCAGAACCGACAGTAGTATATTACACACCACATCATGATGTTTTACGTCCCGATTCCAAATCCACATCGCTTAGGACTGCTTTCGATCCGTCCTGTGGTACTTCGACTGGCGAATCGTTGAAATCTATTTTAGCTAATGGAGGAGTCATTCAGGACGAGCTATTTGCGATATTATTGAGATTCAGAAAAAATAGAATAGGTTTGATTTCAGATAGTTAAAAAATATTTCGTGTGTTATTCATAGATGAATCTCAAAGAGATCTATTGCGAATTGTTTGGAAAGAGAGAATTTATTACTCTATCAAAACGTATAAAATGACTAGGGTTGTGTACGGCACAACATGCTCTCCCAATCTTGCACAACGAGTGCTTAAACAATTAGTAATGGATTTTGGACACAATTATCCAATGGCTGCTTCAGCTGTGAGTAGTGCCATGTATATGGATGACCTAATTAGAGGCGCTGCAGCCATCTGCTCTGCTAAACCGCTTAAGGAACTACTTATAGGGCTTTTCAGAGGAGGAGGCATGCAATTGCATAAATGGTCCTCCAATTTCATAGAATTGCTCGCAAATTCGGAAGTTTCTGATGGAGATGTTTCTCTTACAATTCCTGATTAAGCAAAGGCCCTAGGACTTTTGTGGAGACCTCAAAAGGACTCTAGCATATTCGGTGTCTGCTAATGTAGATACCTGTGAATCGTGTAAAATTACAAAAAGATCAGTCCTCTCGACCACTGCTAGGATTTTCGATCCTTTAGGTCTGATTTCGCCTGTAGTTACGAAAGCAAAACTTGTAATACAAGAATTATGGAGGTTAAAGTTGGAGTGGAATGATTCCTTGCCAATACAATTGGAAACGCAATGGAATCGATTTGTAGCGTTTTTCACAACTATCAACACTCTGAACATTCCGCGATATATTTTGTTCGACTATGCTCTGAAAATAGAACTGCACGGCTTCGCAGATGCTTCTGAAAGACATACAGTGCAGCAATATTTGTAAGGTGTCTCAATAACTCACGAGAAATATCTATATATTTATTGTGCTCAAAATCAAGAATCGCGCCTCTGAAGCCAGTAAAAATTCCCCGGCTTGAGCTGTGTGCCGCTGTGCTTCTTGCCATGTTAGCACAAAAAAAAACATCACATCGATGAAAATTTCATTCCATAGTACTGTGCTATGGACCGACTTTACTATTGTCCTTTCAGGGATAAAATAGACCCTTCTGTACTCAGCCTTTTGTGAGAAATCGAATAAGTGAAATTCAAAATCTTACAGAAGTTAGTACCAGGAAAATCCCGCAGTAAATAACTCTAGCGGGATCGATCCAGAAAAAATGTAAGATTGTAATTTGTGATGGTTTGGTCCGTCGTTCTTACAAAATCATTCAGTAGTTTCTCCTTGTGATTGCAATGATATTAACGACAATGAGCTATACCAACGAGAGTTCAAGAAAAATCCGACAGATCCCGTGTGTCTTGTGGTGAAAGGTCAAGAAATGTTACTAATAATTAACAATTGTTCTTCATTCATCCGACTTCAATGAGTCATTGGGTGGTGTGTGCGTTTAGTTAGAAATGCAAAAAATTCTTTGCAACCAATCGAGGGCAGCTTAACTAGCACTGAGTTATTTAAAACTTGAACTTGTTTGGTGAGAAACGTACTGGCATTTTTTTTGCTCCAGAAATTCAGTGTCTCAAAAGAGTTCAGCAGCTACCTAATTCAAGCTTGTTAATAAACTTATCTCCATTTTTAGATGAGCAGGACATTCAACGTGTTGGTGGCAGACTGAAAAACTACAATTTGTCGATCGAAAGAAAATATCCAATTTTATTACCGTATAACAGTCACTTTTCGGATATAATTATTAATCATTTTCATGCTTTGTATCTTCATACAGGTGATGAAGCATATTTAGCCAATATTCGAAATCGATATTGGATAATAAATGATAGAAATTAAGTAAGAAAAATTATTAGAAAGTGTATTGCTTTACTGAAGGTAAGTGCAAGAGGTAATAATGAAGTTTCACAGTAGTAGAAGGCAGATTTCTACTATTTATTATAAATTAATTTTCATTAATTTTTTTCCTTCTGCACTATTCTGATAATCCTTTATAACTGATAAAATACTTTTTTCCTTCTATAGAGAAATTCAAAACACTGTTTCGCACTAAAATATGTAAATTTATTGTATAATATTTGTCCGATGGCTAATTGAGCATTTGGTTAAATAAAACCTGACTTATTAAAAATTTTTCAAGCGACACAACACAATTTCATTCAGAAATCAATTAAAAAACACCACTTACTTATGTAAATGTCCAAATAGAAGAGATTACACTAAAGAAATTAATAATGATTTATATTTTTTGGATTTAAAATAAACATCTTAAGATAAGAACTTAAATAAATTGAGAAATAATGGCTTAAAATGTTTTCCTGCATTAATAGGAATTGTGAAACGGGTAGGGGAGGCCAAGAACAGCCCCTGACCACCATCACCAAGTAGCGCAGAATTAAAGAATCAGTTTGCTCATTTAAGTGAAATGTATTTTTCATGCGCTTGCTTCCATTCTTAAAAATTAAAAACAAAGGTTCTAATCAAGTGTGTTAGAACAAAAAGGATAAAGTATCTTTTACAACTCGTGAACCTGCTCGAGTTAGAATTCTCAAAACAAAATAACAAATGGTTTTCTGTTGCAAAATTTAGATAGCCAACCGAAAGTGCTATATGTGAAAGAGTAAGCTTGTTAAAAATAAAGGTATCATAGTCCATTGTAATCAGGTCGAAAAAAAGGCGAATAGAAGAAAAAACTAATAAAGATTTTAAACTTTGCTCAAGTACTCTTTTCACCTCGATGAAATGAGAACCGCAAATCTCTCCAACCTTGAGGATGGAAGATCATTTACGCGGACTCCTATTTATTAGCGCATTTGTTCATTAACTTCTTCCTCAATTCAAGAACGCTATCCTGATGAAGTTTTTTTTCACTAATTAAAATTCTTTATATTTGCTTTTATGGTCAATTTTTTTTTAAAAAATCACCAATATTCTTCTTTCGAGGAACTGTTCATGATAACAAAACTTAAATTCTTTTTGTATCTGTTTTCTTATGTAGACATAAAAGCTATATTTGGATTCATTAACTTCGATGTAGTGATGCAAGGTTCTCATTGAATAAGCGGAGCACAAGTACAACAGACTCCTCTGCTTTGAGGTGGAAACTACCCCTCATCCCTCTTAAATTTGCAAAAACCATTAAATCGTAAAGTAATCTTACCTCAATTTAAAAAAATAAAATAATAATAATGTTTATTTTTAATTGTAAGATTTCTTATAAATATTCTTATAATATGTACCCGGTATGGAAAATTATTTCCTTACAAAATGTATTTTTATGAAAAAAAAGAACGGAGATCGCAGAATTATAGTTGTGTCGTAGTAGTTCTTAATTTATCACAATAATAACCTAATAAGTGTTTATTTGTAAAGTTACTTATATCTGGAAAACTACGCAGGTCGCTCAATTTTTAACCAAAACCCGTACGCACAGTGTCTAGACGCCAAGCAGAGATTAATATATGTCACGTGATAGCATATGCCTTTGACCTCTTTCATAGAGCCTTGATCTTCTGCGCGTCCTGGCGTCATTTCTTTACAAATATAAAAAAAATCTCTGTCAAAAGATGACACTATGGAAGTTGTAAAAGGGCCGGATAATATAATTTTCGTTGGCAAGAAAAGAAAAGGTGATGCGCATTTACTTCCGGAAAAAGAAATTGAGCTTCAGAAATTATGGAATGTAAAAGGCTTCTGTAGAAAAACATGCCACCTGAGAGATGAAAAGGCAAAAAGAGGCTTCTTTATACTTCTTCGTTCAAATGACAATTAGTGGGAACGGAACATTGAGCGCGAATAGAAAAAGGCTTCTATGGAAAAAACATACGGTTACAAACATTACGGTTTTCGGAAACATCTTTCTTCTGCAAACGATTTTCGATGTGCAAAGCGAAATATTATGCTACCATGTCTTCATTTTTAAATGTCGGAAAAAATTGGCTTTGATGCATTTTCTCTCTCTCCCCCCTTCTTTTTTTCCTTCTTTTGGTGCTCTATTTCTCAGCATAAAGACTTATTAACTTCTTTGTCGTTCTAAAGATTTTTTAAGTTTATATTTTAAATCAGCAATACTGGAAAAATTCTGTATATTTATTGAAAAGTTGTATAAGTTATTATGCGGTAAATTGTTTAAAAGTTTGAAATAACTTTCTTTTCCAAACTTCTCGCATCTTCATTCAATCCATACTCTTATAAGGTAACAGAAAGGCTAGATTTGAAAGTTTCATCAGAGAGAATATCAAGTTTAAGCCCCTGAAGTTTACCGGAAACTTTGGCAGTAAAGCCTTAAAATTTGAAGAAAGCTACAAGGGAGCTACATTTTACTTAGAATATAAACTCAATTAAGTATTAACCGTATCCTTAACCACTTATAACTTGAGGAAAAAATGATGAATATTTGCACTAATTCTGGGTTATTGCTTTATAGCAACACCATACGACAGTTACTGTATGTTCTCAATAACAGTTAAAAAATTGACTGAAATGTTAAAGAAAATTTAAAAATGAATACAACGATAAGTTAAGATCTACAATTTAATCTGTCAGTTTAACACGTAACATTAAGATATAAAAGATTAAACATTCACAATAATTAATTGTCCAAATTACTTGTAAAAATTCCAATAACAGTCAAATAATCTCATGCCATCACTTTAAGACACATTCTCACGCAAAAGTCCTTTTCACAGTCCCGTGGTAATAAATAGTAGAAAGTGAAGAAAATGTTCCAATATTTTTATACGTATGTATAATTTAAGTTTTAAGAAAGCTATTAAATGCATTTCTTCTAAAAGAATTTTACTAATTAAGTCTCATTTTTCGATGAATGTAAGACTAATGTCCCCTCCTTGGATGTCTCTAGACATGAAAGTCAAAATAATTTGTACTGACACTCAAGCAACATCATTAACTAGTTTCAAGTCTCTAGTTTATATCTAAACTAACATTTTTTTAAAAATGTTTACTTAGGATTTAATTTGTACACTTCGTCCCTAGTCAAATAAGTCTTCCTCCGTGGACACAGATAGTAACTTAAAAGAATATCATAAATGGAAGCACGTGTCAAATCATCATGAAAGTGTTTGGAAGAAAGGCTGCAATTTTGTTCTTTAAGAAAACATTTCGTTCTATTATGAATTTATTGAATATATTCCACTTTATTAATTCCATTTAGAGTTTGGCAAAGTTCTCAGTGTTCACTCCGTTGACATCATGGAAAAGTTAAGAAAAAGCTCATTTATAATTATAATACATACTTTAGATACGCTTAGTATCGCATTTAATAAAAAAAATTGTACATCCTTAGAAACCTAAAAACCGAAGCACTTAAAAATTCAAAACTTAGTTTTTGGCTCCTTCGTTGAATTATCCTCCGTAGACACAGCATTTCCATACATGTTCATGAAAGAGACAAAATCTCTAATTGAAAATGAAATTGTCTCTTTGACTCTCTATTTAGAATAATATGTTAATATGATAATATTTGAAAAATTCCTGTTTTCATTGTCCTAAACTATCAACTATTATGTCACTATTTCATGTTTTGAAATAAACGAAACTATAGTCGACGCTCGTTTTCACGAACTTGAAGGGAACACTCAAATAGTTCGTAAAATAGAAAAGCACCAAAAATGTTATGAATACGTACATTATTTATGTCTATTTTTATCAAACTGCCTCCTCTCCACAGATGAAGCAGTATTTCAAGATTATTTACTACTATTATGAAATAAAGTTCATGTATTTTTTAAGTGTACAAAAGAAATAAATGCACATTTATGCACAAAAAATTATTTTATTACCCAGAAAAATACGTTATCATGCTTTGAAAACATTACATATGAAAACATAGATAAAAAATTAGGAATGGAAATAATCACTTATCTTTTCTGTTTTAAAATCACATTTTGGAAAATACATGTTTCCATTTTATCTATGCTTGAAATCATTTCACAGTTATTGTTCCCTTCAAAAAAAAGCCTTAGTTCTGACAACCAACCACACGGACCACGGGAAGCAACTTGAACTTGTTGCTATGCCCCCTCCCTCCGAAAGAGAGTGGGGGGTTAAACAACACATTCCTGCAATGCACCTGTTGAGAGTTTAATTGACGTTGGCACTGCGTTCCTATATTTAAAAAAAATTGCAGAAGTATGAAAACTGAGTTCGCAAAAAAGAGATTTTCATAATTTGTAGTTCATAAATGCGAGCGAAACATTACCTTACGTCTAAGGGAGTGTATTCGGGACCACTCGCTAGTTCGTAAAATAGAAAGTGTTCGTTAAAAAGAGGTTCGTAAAAACGAACGTATACTGTATAATGCAAGGCGTGAACATTCATGAATTGCAAAAACTCAGTCATTCTCGAGTTAACTCCGGTTTGAAGCTTAATTGGAAGATTGAAATTTTTTTAAAGCTATAACTTAGCAAATTTTCTTGAATAGATTTCTCTAAAAATCACTTACACATGCATTAATTTTTAAAAGATATTTTACCTTAAAAACGTATTCTGCCATCGTTGATCGGAAATTAAAACAATAATAATAATTTTAAATAAGAAATATCTTTTACTAACGATTTCATATTTGAAAATTTCATCGATTACTGTTAAAATTTGGGGGTATTGCCACTCAAAAACTTTTAAACATCAAATTTAATAAAATATTTCTTGTATTCAAAATTATTTTAAAATCAAAAAAGTATAGTTGCAGAATGTGTATACTACTTCATACAATTATATCGAAAACGCTCTAGGTCAATAACTAGATTATATTTCAAGATATGGACAAAAATTCAAAATTTGACTTGAACATTCGAGACTCAAATTTTTATTTGCTTATAATTTCGAAACAAATAAAGTTTGAATGATAAAAAGGGTTTTCCGAGCATAACTTTTAAAATGTAGACGACCCCTTATGAAATTTTTAGATATGGAACCGTTTAGTAGACGTTATATCCTGAAATTTGGTGCCTTTTGTTTTAATTTCCGATTAACGATGACAGAATAAGCTGGGTGGTTCTTTTTTCCCCGACTGCATAGAGACGTGTTTATATAAGTTCCACCACTATTTTTTATAAAATTTTTCTATATGAAATTATATTTTTATTTACAGACGTAGCAGTTCTATTATTTCTATTCAATCGTATTATTTAAAGTTTGGATTCTCATATCCGGGCTTGTAAACAAATGTAAGATTTGAGTAGTTATAATTCATCCGGATGAATTAATAACATGTAAAATGAATCATGACTTCTGTCCAACCAATTGATGGTTTGATTTAAAAGGGAAAATGGGGACAGAAGTGGGGAGAGATTTTTCATTAGTTTTTTATTTCATTAAGGATGCTACAATCTTCTTTCCAGAGTATAACGCTTTCTTAGGAAATAGAGGAAATATTATAGCTTCTTCTGTCTAATAGGGTTGGCGGTTATTGCAGAAAAATCCGATTTTCGGTTATACCGGTTTATTTTATCACCGGTTTAACCTTGCGGTTATAACCGAACAAAACAATCGGTTTCTGTCTTATTTTTATAAAGAAAAACTACGTTTTTTCGTACATTTTAAAAGGAAATTAACCTATTGGGCAATATATATCGTAAAATATATTCATAATAACTCTTTCAGTAATGTGGCGACGATGTGATAATGAATCATGGAACGGTAGAAAGTTCTGTAATATGTTTGGACTCCTTTTTTCTTGTCCTGGATCTCAGAAGCTTTTGATATAGATTTTAATAGCATTATGTCTAGATTTATAATTTTGTAACGCGCTTTCGTTGTTGTTCAATAAAAGGATGAACCAGGCCACCGCGACAATTGATCGGGCACTGTAGCCCTTGCATAAAAACCCTCATTTAGAGCGACTCATGCGAAGGTTCTTCAGGAAGAGGAAGACCCGTTATCGGAGAAGGTTTAAACTTCCTGTAATATACTCGCTTCCAAAAATGTCCTTAGTGACCTTAGAGAAAGCATTAAAATAACCATTATTTAAGACACTAATTAATTGACTACACCAGAAATCATTTCTGGTGCATTTTGAATGGTTGGATAGGCAGCAGGATGCCGGAATGACGAGAAATAAATATAGAAAATTGTGAAAAATCCTGAAAACAGCGCGAATTTTGTTATAGGTTAGAGCATTCCGTAACCAATTTTAGAGCTTCATGACACTGCTTATTTTGCGACAACATCTCTGATAGGCTGAGACTAGAACAATTAATGAAAATAACGGTTTTTCTCAAATAACCTGTGGAAGTTACAGGATTTGGTAGGTTATAGGGCAATCAACTGAAGTAAACTCCAACAAGTGGGAGTTGTGAATCTATGGTACTGATCCTATTAGTACAAGATATTTCAACATATCTCCACGATGTTCCTACGATATTTTGAATGCAGGAAGATATCGTATGAATTTCGTAGAGCATCTTATGCAAATAGAGGATTGAATCAAAAGTAATACATTTCAACCATTACTACGAAAACGAAACCGTGCGCCTGACCGATGCACCGCTTAATTACCGATGACAACTGTTGCTAATAATAACCGCATTAAATAAATTTATTTTAATTGTAAAAAATATTAATTCAGATTTTTTTTCAAAAAAACAAACCACTGCCTACTGAATAGCACTTACTTGATTTTTTTAATTTACCTCTATTGCACAGCTAATTTTGCCTGTTTTTGTACCCAGTTATTGGATTTTAACCTTTTCCTTAAGGGCGTTAGAACTGTTGTACCAGAAAACTATTTTACCTTTGAATGTGATCACTACTAGACACAAGTGAGAATTTCACTCCCCGCATTCAACTCAATTCTTCTGGTTTAAGTCCCCGTAGCCTAAAGGTTTAAAAAATCTGGTTATAACTGGACCAAAGAAATAACTGAAAAAAACTTGGTTAATCGAAACGAAAAAAAAACAGTTTTTATCTTTAATCGGTAGGTTTATCCTAGTCCTACTGTCTAATAAAACAAATGTTTATTGAAAGTTAAAAGGGCAGCTTAAGCAAACTCAGGGTCGAATTTCTCGTACATGTTCAGTCTCCCAAATATTAGATCTTTTACAGGAGCATATGAAGCTTTGTGGGCATGCTACCAAACCTTAACAAATATGAAAGCAATGAACAAACATATTTGTTACAATTTTTGAATTTCGCCATTGTCACATTTCATATGTTAAATAAAAGCATACATGTATACCGTGTAAAGTATTATATCTATCAAATGGGTTTATGAAATGTCCCAGGCATTTGCCAATAAACTCACAGGGGAAGTTTATCCCAATATTATTAGGACAATTTCAGCACATTCCCTGTAGTCATTGACGACGGCACAATTGCAGTCAATGACTACATCTACCAAAGTCATGGTTGAGTTTTCAATCTTTGAACTAAAATGGAGCCTGATTGAGAAACAATTATAAAGGCCTGCTCAGAAAATTTCGGGTTCAAAAGAATTAAAACTTTTGTCACGAACATAAAATTTGGAAATGACAGAAACGTCAAACGAGGGGTAAAGCTATTGGAAGATTTCAGTCATCAATAACCAAAAATAGAGAACTAACTTAAAATCCAGTTTAGTCGATAAAAGGAAGTAGAAAAAAAACCTCCTTGCTTTAAGAAGTCAGTTTCGAATAAAATTTAAAGTAATTGAAGTGATGACATGAGATTATTTGACACTTTTTCAAATTTTTACAAGTTGTTTTGACAATGATTTACTGTGAGTATTTTATCTTAATGTTGCGTGTTAAATTATCAAATAAAATTTTAGATCTTAACTTATCACTGCATTCAGTTTTATATCATATTTTAATATTTCAACAAATTTTTAAGCTGTTATTGTGAACATATAATAACTGTCTTATGGTGTTTATTTACAGCAATTATAACTCTATACTCTCGATAATTACACGTAGATGGCTCTGAAATGAAAAATTATTTTTAAGCCTTCCAATAGATGCCTGGCAGAAAGATGGACGAAATGTAATATTGTTTAACGAAGCAAATCGATTTAAAACATTATTAAATTCTATTCTATTAACAACGAATCAGTTTTAATCTATAGTTACGCAGATTATAATTCGATGATATTCATCACAGAAGACGACCGAAATTCAAAGGATTCTCTTGAGTCATGGCAATAAAAAATGAAATTTTATTCATTAGGGACGGTTTATCAAACAGTCAAAGTAGTCAACTGCCTAAAGGTCACGGAACTTTCGGGACCTCGGGAATTTTTTCTCGGAAATTTCAAGGATTCTTAACATATTTTTTTGACT